>QZLH01000752.1:4521-51263 GCA_003833135.1 Oehlia diaphana | reverse complement strand
TTTTTTTTTTTTTTTTTTTTATTTTTTTTTTTTTTTTTTTTTTTTTTTTTTTTTTATTTTTTTATATTTGGAAATTTTTTTTTTTTTTTTTTTTTTTTTTTTTTTTGAGTACAGGAATGTCTTTTATTTAAAAAGAATTATCTTTTCAAAAGAAGTTTAAAACGTTTGTATCTTTTGTAAAAACTATATGAAAAAAAAGAGTAAAAGGTGAAAAAATATTTTTTTTGTAAAAAAAAAGGGTTAAACGCAGACTTTTTTTTAATTGAATATCACGTGTTAATCAATGATTTTACGAATTACGAGAATATCGATTTTGCAACTTACGAAATGTGAAATATCTTTCAAGAACACCATATATAGAATATATCTATTTACGGATTTACATTTCCATTAATTTTTTTTTTTGCAATTAAAGTATAAAAAGCGATTTTATCGGCATCACTTTTATGAATTTTGAGATTATCAAGAGTTAGTAACTAGTTCTAATTTTATTCGTTAATGAAATTCAATTAAAATTTCAATTATAACATAATCAATGCACTCTTCTCATCAATCAGTTTCAAACAAACCACATTGTCACATTGAATCATTTCTTTTTATCATAAAATTTTATCCATTTATTACTTATATCAGATATATTTTCCATTAAAGAAATCACAACAATTTTAATCAAAATAACGATAATAAGAATATCGGATGAAATAACATATAGATAATTACTACTAGGCCGTTGGAATGAAAACTCATTTTTAACCTTTAAAACTCAACCAAGAACGTTTTGTTTTACCATTGTATGTAAATAAATATGAAGGATTTACGGAAGTGTTTTACCAATTCACCCACGATTTAATACTTTGAAATTTACGAATTTTTCCTTATTTATATAAATGGATTATTTATATTTACTGGAGGTTAATTTAAAATTAGGTTGAGTTTTACCTTAATTTATATAATATTTATTAAGATATAGAAATGTATAAGACTAATTTTAACCTGAGATGATCAACTTAGGTAATTTAACCTACTAGTTAATTTTATATAATTAAATTTCCAAATCATAGTTGCAATCAAAAATGTAAGATATTATCAAAAATGCAAGAAAATTCAATTATTATGCTCCATAATGTTCAAATAAATAAATCTATAACAAATAATTTTCAAAAAAATCATATAAAATATAAATTTTTTTAAAAAGAATGATTTAATTCAAATTATTTAACATAACAAAACTCTATAAAAAATTTTGGTAAAATTTAACAAAGGTAAATTTCACCTTAATTTACATATGATGTTAGAAATATAATTGACAATAAAATTGAGATACTTATAAATCTTTAAAAAATAGAATTCCAAAGAAATAAACTGGTAATTTTATTTTCCAAAAATAAATACTATTAAATTACCAGTCAGATTTTCAAAAAAATGTCTATATAAAAAATTATTAGCATTTGAAATTTAATAATTTCTATATAATCAGCTTAAATTTAAAACAAAAAAGTTATATGAATGCATTTTATTTTGCAAAAATCTATATAATTCAAATTAATATTTATTTATTAAATACTATTTAAAACTTAAAATATTAAATTTTCTTTTAATATTTAAATCTTATCTTTTATTAATTTAGTTTTCTAAAAAAAATAACAAACTGGTACAAATTTCTTTTTTTATATACATTTTATTAAAAATTATAAATTATTATTTTCTATTTACTATCCATATAATTAATTACAAATTTAAAACAAAATCACATAATTGTTAAATATAAATTTTCAGTATTACATATAAAATAAATGAATAAAATTATCTAAAAATTAATTTATACATTTAATATATAAATTAAAATAAAATTTATCTTTAATGAATTTTACCATAAAGTATTAAAAAATTTAATGTATTATATAAAAATTTAATATAATAAATAATAAATATAAATTATATAATATGAATTTATCTAAATTAATTTTCATCATGAATTTTACTTTTAATAAATATTAAAATTACTCAAATTTTAGATTATACATATTGCCCAAATTATTTTGGACTGCCATAATTACAGTCGGCTCTCGATATAACGAAGTTAGTGGTTTGGCCAATCAGGCCTTCGTTATAAGAAAATTCGTTAATAAAATATAGTGAATTTCGATATAATAGGAAAATCTGGTATAATATATGAAACTTTGGTAAATTGTGGTGTATATTATGATTTCTTATGTTATGTACAATGTATGTTACACAAAATATCTTCGTTGTATTTAAAAAAAGTTCGCTATAAAAAGAAATTCAGTATAAAAAGAGTCATTTTATTATGTACAGTTTATAGACTTACTTCGTTAAACGGTATACAGCATTTAATTAGTAATATTCGTTATAGCAAATTTTTTTTTATATGTTAAAATTGGTACAACACTAAAGATTCGTTATACCAAATAATTTGTTATATCAAAATTCGTTATAACGAGAGCCGACTGTATAAGTAAAATCCCAAATTCAATTACGGCATCCCAAATTATTTTGATACTTTACATAGTAAATTACATATAAACTGAATGAATTATGCATCCCAAATTATAATTATAGCATCCTAAAATAATTTAAGCAGCATGTATATTTTAGATATCTTTAAAATGTTTTTAAATTAGATATATATAAATAATAAAATAAGCTAATATAAATATACTATATATAATAATTATATTATAATATGTAAAATTTTATATATGTTATATATATTATTTTAAATATACTTAATTATATAATACAAAAATATATAAAAATAAAAATAATTATATAAAAATTAATAATTTAATAATAGAATTTTTCTAACTATTATTAGGGGTGATGATTATTGATAATTGAAATTATTCAGCATTAAAAAAATATAATACTAATAAAAATTGATAATTTTGGCCAATGGTAATAATCACTTTAAGTAAAAAACTTAATAACAAATCTATTAATTTATATATATAATTTTAAATTTAAATTTATACTTTAATTTATTTTGAATGTACTATAATTGATAATTTTAAAATAAAATTATATTTTTATTAATAAATTACTGAAGTATTTTATTTTGATTGATTTATAATTTTTATATTTGAACTTATTTTTATTTACTAATTTTATTTATTAATTTTTTTTAATTATATATTTTATTTAAATATAATTTATTTTACTTAAATGTATAGTCAATAAAAATATTATAAAATATATAGAATTTAAATATTTTTGATATAATTTATTAAAATTTATGTAAAATTTATATATTAATTTCAGTTAGAATTAAGAGTATTTTTAAAATTTTATTATTTTATATATTTTTATTTTTAGAAATTTACTAATTAGATTTTAATAAAATTTATATCATTAAATTTATTTTGATAAAAAAAATTTAATAGTAAATTGCATTTTAATATTAATATTGATTGAATTATTATAAAAATGCATTTTATTATGTTATTTTTGAGTTAAATAAAAGATATTTAGAATCTTAAATAGACAGAAAGTTTTTTATTTAAAATTTAAAATTAATTAAAATTAATACAAAATAGTTAAAATTGATGATCTTTAAACTATAGTTCTAATTAAAATTTTTTTAGGTTAAATTCATAATAACAGCCTAAATTTTATTAAAATCAAACTTTTTAAGTTATAAGTATTTTTTTTATTAATTTTTAATAGATGCGATCATGTCTTAATATAACTAAACTTACTTACATATACAACTTACAACATAAGAAAAATTATATATATAAGGACTAAGCATTATGAAACAAGACTACTTCTTTTCACTAAAGAAAAAGTCGACTTGTCACCTAAATGATAATATTATGATTCAAGATTATGATAAAATCTAAATTTAAGTTATAAGTAATATTGCATTTATATAAGCAATATTAAATATATTTATTTAATTATTAAAAATGCTTTATAATTTTTAAAAATTAAAACTTTATTTATTTAATTTAATCTGATTAAAAAAGCTATTCATTATATTTTTATTTTAATATAATAAATTAGTAAAGCAATACAATATGAAAACTTTTTTTATTATTTTTTTTATTAAACTCAAAAGTCTGATAAGTCAAAAAAATCCTGAAACTTAAAATCCTAAAATTTAAAATTCCAACAGATTCTAGATATAAAATCCAAAAAAATTAGACTGCATTAAAATTTAATGCTATCTGAAAGTTGTTCAGTAAAATTTTGACTATTAGAATTTTGTATCTATTAGGATTTTAAACCTGTTAGAATTTGAATTTTAGGATTTTGAGTTTCAGAATTTTAAATAACATCCTATATTATATATATATATATATATTTGTATTTATATTCTAAGGTTAATAAGATTTTCTTTATAAATAAATAATTTTTATTTTCATATTAAAGTAGTTATAATAATCTTGCAATTTATTATTAAAAGAATAAACATTTAAATTTAATTTAATAAAAATTTAATATAAAAGTTTAATTTAAATAATAAAAAAATTATTATATTTAACCAAATTTTCAATTAAAAAACAATTTATAAGTTTAAGTCTAATTAGAAATAGACAAAAAAAAATTATATAATATTATTTTATAAAATAAATGTAATATATAGTGATAAACTTTTTATAAATAAATGTTTTACTAATAAATCATATTATATTAAAATTTGTAGTTTATAAATGCAAATATTTTATTATTTGAAGAATTTATCTTATTATGAAAGTAATTATATAAAAAAAAGTTTTTTTGCCTTTTTTTATCATTTTAAAAAGAAGTCTTTTTCCTTTTTTCCAAACAAAATGTTTTGGAAAATCAATATAGCGTAAATTTGTAATTGTCAAATCTTTTTGATTGTTTGCACAGATTTCAAAATAACGGGTTAGTTTTGTATGTGATTACATTTTAATAAAATTATCAGTTTACATGTTTTTATAATTACAATCCAAAAATGGCCAGGAATGACTTTTAGATGGTATAATAAACCAACAAACAAATATAACAAATATAGTTATCACAAAAAAAAAAAAAGATTATTAATAATACCATATTACAATCAAATGTAACTTCGATATTATGTGTGCAGTATTATTAACGTTATTTACAAATAACTGATTTATGGAATTAAGCGAATTGAATTGGCAAGTGATATTTATTTACGATTTTGTCTTCTTTATGAAATAGAGATGTTCATCACCTACGCCTAAAATCAAATTAATATTTATCAATAAATATGAGAGGAAGGTTCTTACCGCACCTATCAAATATCAAAAGATCCACCCATGAAATGTTTTGCTTATCTGATGCAACGTACAAATATTGTACAAACAGTATCTACAGGGAAAACTATTCAAGATAGCGGACAAAGAGTATAAAAATGTGACACAATTCGTTAGCCTTAGTGATAAACTTGATGAACACGACAGAATATCTTCTGTATATGTATTGTGATTCAAACCATAAAACACTTACTATTGGACAAGTCAAGTTGTAACTGAAGGAAATAAATTAATGAATGAATGTAATTTAGAGCGAGGGATCAATTGTTTCGCGTCTTATAAATATTATAAAGGAAAAAACTTAATAAAATATGGTTTTAGATTAACATTATTTTATAACCTATAATGAATCCAAAAGAAGATTCATAATTCACAAGAAGTTTCATTTTATTGATTTAAATGGTTCGGATTCGAATTTTGGAACGAAATTATTTACGGCATTAAGGTTTTTACGGCATTTGATATTTGTAATATTAAGGTTTTACGGTAATCCCGATTTAGTGAATTGTTGATTTGATGCATAATTATTCGAACTTTCAACCCCGTTACAACAATGCAGTTTTTCTGCTTCAAAACCATTAGGACTATCTTAATAGTAAAATAATCGATACTTTTTGAATTCCGCATAATCTAGCATAACCCTATTATTGCTAACTCGGATTATGACAATTATTATTATATTTTTTTTTTTTTATCAACTCATCCAAAAAAAATAAAAAAATAAAAAAAAATGTAGATCTTAAATGAATCTATTATTGATTAAGTTATAAACAATTTAAATTTTAATGAAATTAAATACTAAGTTAACATTAATAATAATACATTATGCGCGCTTAATTTTATTAAGATTATAGTTAATTATTATTTTAATAATAATGCTCATTTAAACACCGGGAAAATTGTATTAAATAATTTGATTAGCACGCTACATGACATAACCTTAAAAGGTTCGTAGATTTGTAGATCTATGAAAAAAAAAAAAAAAAAAAAAAAAAAAAAAAAAAAAAAAAAAAAAAAAAAAAAAAAAAGGGAAAAAAAAAGTAAATAAAAAAAAAAAAAATTAAAAAAAAAAAAAAAAAAAAAAAAAAAAAAAAAATAGGTAACAAAAAGTATATGCAAAAAATAAATATTGTAAATTAAAATAGCGGTAAATCACGGAATAATTGTATAATTACATTATATATTCGGTATTCTTAATAAAAAAGTACATCGTAAAACGAATTGAATTAATGTTGTGCTGGCCTTGGCGGACGAAAATAAAATAAATATGATTTGAGAGATAAAAAAGGGGAAATTTTTTTTTTTTTAAAAAATAATTCGGAATTTCGTTTTAACGAAATTGGTATACGGAAATTCCGGTCGAACTTTTTTTTTTCGAATACGACTTTCTTTTTTCCAACGCACGGGCAAAACTTGAAAAAGAAGTACATTAAAAAGCACAAAAATAATGTAAGAGTTCATATATAGTCAAGATTTACTATTGCATGATCTGTTGTGTATAATGAGTAAAGAGAAAAAGACCCTTTTACAGCTTGTTTTTCGCCTTTTTTTGGGTTTATTTCATCAGTTTCGAAAGACCCGGCCGAAAATTGGTTGTATTTTTTTTTTCATTCTTGTTTGAAAACTTGATTTTTTTTATTAAACCGGAAATTATGGTAAAATTCTTGATTTATTAGTTATTTAGTGTTCATCCATTAAAAATTAAAATCGTGGAAATTTAAAATAATGAAACTATAAATCTATAAAGGCCACGCGATTTAAGTTTGGTTTGACGTTACATTAAAATATTTAAATAATATTTTTTCCGGAAGCAATTTTTTCGGAAGATTTAAATCAAGATCTTTTTTTTTTTTTTATTAGTTACTTATTATTATCATAATATAATAAAAAAAAAAAAGAATTTAATTTATTATTTTAATTAAATCTAAATTATTATTTAAATTTTTTTTTATTTTTATGACTGCGGTCAATAAAATCATAATCGGTAATAAAAAAAAACAAATAAATGAAAAAAAAAAAAATAAAAAAAAATAAATATGTTTGTGTATTGTTTACAATTTAATATTTTTTTTTTTTTTTTTTTTTTAAAAAAAAAAAAAAGATTTACTTTTGAATTCCTCATAAGGAGGGCCGTGAATGAAATATATTATATATAAATTACGCAATTTGTACATTTTATAAGTGAATAATGTAACACCACCGCTCAAATCATTTTTTTAAAGTTTAGTTTTAATATTATGTATTATCTTATTAATTTGTTTGATTTTCTGACAAAAAAGTTCTTGTTGCTTAACGTGCATCATACGCGCGATTTCTGCAGGTTATAAATTCTGCAACGAACTGTTTATTTGCATCGCCACATTCCTCCTTTGGGTATTATCCAAAGTAATGACGTCAGTTTCCACAAAACCAGACTTCTCTCATTTATAAAACTCCTCTTCCATCGTTTTTTTTTTTTGTAAGACGTCAAATTTTTTTTTTTTTGGTCGCAAAAACTAAAATTTAATATAAATATGTGTTAAATATATAGTAATTTCATTATCTATTTTAACTATAAAAAGACAAAAAATAAAAAACTTTTTTTTTTTTTTTCGATTATTCCCCTTTCAAAAAAAAAAAAAAATTTCAAAAAAAAAATTTCAAAGAAAAAAAAAAAAAAAAAAAAAAAAAAAAAAAAAAAATTTTTTTTTTTTTTTTTTAAAAAAAAAAAAAAAAATAAAAATTTTAACCTAAAATAAAAACATATTTGCCGTAAAGAAAAATTAAAAAAAAAAAATCATAAAATTCATATTTAATTAATCCGATAAAATCCGATAAAAATCCGAAAAATCCGAAAAAAAGTAAAAAGAAATGTGTATCCAAAAGTTTTACAAAAAACAACATAAAAAAAAAAAAATTTTTTCTATATGATTAAAAAAATAAAAAAAAATTGAGAATTGAAGAGGAATGACAATTACATAAAGAAAGAATTAAAAATTAAAATGAATTTATAAGTGGCGGGAAAGGGTGGAAAAGATGCATATGAAAAAAAGATGATGATATAAATTAATTTAATGTTCTATACAATTTTAAAATGCCTGTAACATAATTAAAAAAAAAATATTTTTTTTTTTTTTTTCTATAAATTGTAAGATAAAAATTATATACAAAAATAAAAAGGTAATGGAATAATTTGAAAATGAGGGTGTCGGTTTTAGATGTTTTTTTTTTTTTAAAAAAAAAAAAAAAGGGTCAAGCGAGACCTTTTTTTTTTTAGAAAAGGGTATCTTTTTTTGTTCTGATACTGTTACAGGTTTAAATCTTAACTTTTTCTTTCTTCTTTCTTATTTCTTAAGAAAAAAAAGAAAAAATAAGGGAAGATCCAAATTTTTTATAATAAAAAATAAAAAAGGAAATTTTGATTCGAAAAAATTTAAATTTATCGAAACATACGCGTTTGTTCCCACCCATATCTGAAAAGAAAAGAAAAAAAAAAATGAAAATGACGAAAAAAGAAAAAGGAAAAATAAAAATAAAATGTCCGTTTAATTAAACTAAATGTATTGTACATATATATTAAAAAAAGAAATTTACGAGAATAAAAAAATAATAATCTTTTTTGAGTACCAAACTGATTTAATAACTTTGAAGTATTGCTGTTGGATTCAATATTTTTACGCCTTCTACTTCACCATCGTATCTAGTTTTCTTGACAGGTCTTCCCAAACGATGAACTCTAAGATGTCGTCGCATATTACTTTGTACGGAGAATTTTCTTCCACATCCAGGTTCTGTACATACAAAAGGTTTCTCACCTGTATGTGAATAAATATGAATTCTAAGTGAACTTGGACGTGAAAATCTCTTTGAACAATATGGACATTGATATCTATTTCCTGATCCGCTTGGTAATATTTGTCCTACAAGACCTTTTTGACCGAATTTGGCTGGTAACGGTAATCCCATGGTTGGAGTATTTAATCGTGTAAGAGAATGTGGGGATATGGTAGATTTACGGTCATAAGAAGGGATTGGAATTTGTTGAATGGCTGAAGTGAATGAAGAATATCTTTGAACTGGCTGTATATAAGGATTATAATTAGATACGGAATGTTGTTGATGGTAAGTATTCATTACTGGAGCGGATGTTGAATAAACTGAGGAAGGTTTATTAGCGTAACAACTACATTGTTGATGTTGAGATACGTCATTTCTTTGAACTTGAGCTCCGTAAGAATCGAATAAAGATTGTTGATGTGAGGTAGCCATATCGGGAGATTCTGGTGGGGAAAGTAAGGATTTAATATTACTAGGATGAGGATTATTTGAAGAGATATTCATGGCTTGCTTATTATGCGCGTTAATGGCAGCAAGATGATGAGCATCTGGATTTGATTGAGAAGCAACATGATGATAAGAAGAGCCATTAGGATCCATTGTAGTTGGATGTGAAGGAGTGTAACCAAATGAAGGACCTAAATATATATATATATTTATATAAAATTAGTAATTATTCAAAGAATGAATTTTTTATTTTTTTTTATTTTTTTTAGAAAAAAAAAAAAAAAAGTAGTTTACCGTGACTATCATCAATAGTAGGAGAGTCAAGAAGGAATTTAATTGAAGGAAGGCAAGTTTTTGATTCCATATTGAAACTTATAAAATATAATTTTTTTTTTTTTCTACTTGATTTTTTTTTTTTTTTGAAATAATAAAAGATATTTTTTTTTTTTTTTTAATATATATTATAAAAAAAGAAATTGATATATTGATATTGATCAAAAATAATTATCTTCGATTTCTCATATATATATATATTTGTATATATGTGTGATATATATACATAAAATAATAATTATATATAAATAAAATTTTCAACTTCTAATAAAAAAAAGTTGAAAAGAAAATAATCATAATAAAAATAAATAAAATAATATATATATATATATTGACAGTTGCTTTAATTCCGCAACAAATAATATTTTAGAACCTGAGAACAGTCTAAATGCAAAGAACAGACGGATTTACTCGAACAAAATTTTCTATGACAACAATAAATTGTTGAGTGTATAGGTCACCGTGTTGTTAAAAGTTTTTGTAAGTCTGGTCTATTTATATTGAATGTAGGAAATTTTTGTGTTACAAATTATTCAAATTTACAAAATATATAAAATATATATAAATAATTATATTACTAAAAAATTTTTAAACTAACAGATATATATATAATACATACATATTTATATATATATATATAATGTATCTTCGGGTAATTTGTATGTATATATACATATATATATATACACATATATATATAATCTAAAATTATCCG
This sequence comes from Oehlia diaphana, assembly GCA_003833135.1. Taxonomy (NCBI): domain Eukaryota; kingdom Fungi; phylum Glomeromycota; class Glomeromycetes; order Glomerales; family Glomeraceae; genus Oehlia; species Oehlia diaphana. The sequence goes on along the minus strand of QZLH01000752.1, from coordinate 40,682 downwards.
GTTATGAATCGCGCATTATAAGATCGGCATAAATAATTTAACTACTCAAATCTTATTTTGAAGATTCTCGGAAAGCAGTAAAATCAAATAATTATAAAAAGAAGGAAATGCTATACAATAATCGACAATAGGCTAATCTTCATGTGATTAGCGTCACTCGAGATCATCAAAAGAGGCTTGATTGAAATTGGCTTTGTTGGTTTCCCGATTGGATGACTCTAAAATATATTTTAATTAAACAAATAAATTTACTTATTTTATCTTTTAGGAAAAAAAAAGATCCTTTTTGTATCTACTAAAGATTTCTTTGTTTATGATTGATTAATTTTTTTTTTTGATGACGGAATAGTCCGATTAATGTGATCTTTAAATACCGGTCATGTGCTATTTTTTTTACAATTTTTTTATTTTATTTTATTTTTTATTTTTATTTTTTTTTTCATTTTAATATCCAGAAAAATGAAAAATTAAAACCAAAATCTACAGGAGAATGAATTTTATAGGAGGAATATATTTTTAATATATTTAATATTTATATATTTTTTTTTTATATCCGATAAAAAAAAAATAATTAATATGAATCTTGATTATATGAAACTCATAATTTTACCATGTGTTTAATTGTGAGTTCATGAAATTTTAATATGAATCTTTTGACTTTTTATTCTTGATTATTTTAAGGTTAGTTTTTTTTTTAAAAAAAAAAAAAAAATTTTTTTGAATACTGGAAGGAAAAATTTCAAATTTAAAATATTACTTCTATTTCATTCGAAACTCTTTTTGATCGTCAAATCAGATGATGTCATATTTATTTTTACGTAATTAATTTGTGATTAATTATTTTAATTTATAGAAATTTTTAAAGGAAATATTTATGGGTAATACAACTTGAAAAAGTTGTTTATTAAAATGAAAAATAATATTTTAGTCACGTTTATATTATAAAATTAATAAATATTTTTTTTTTTTGCTGAACGAAAATATATAATTCATAATATTTACATGAAAAAATTTTACACGTAAAATAAATATTTATTTTTTGATTAGAATCTTTAATATCTTTATTCTATTTAAAATTTCGTACAACTTATAAAATCAAATTAAAATGCGAAAATAAATATATTCCGGATCATCCGTAAACTATCCGAAATAAAAAAGAGATCAAAGTCTTCGAAATGTTATTTGATCACCAAGATTAGGGTAGTATTAGGGTATTATTAGGGTAAGTAATTAGGATAGTAAAATATTAAATAGTATTAGGATTAAAAGAATGAAATCAGATATTCCAAACAATAATCTTCAAAACAAATACACCAAAATTATTAACGTATATATGATACATATATATATAATTTCAATGATCTAGGTTCTTATATTGTACTTCCGCGTGTATTGATTAAACGTCATTCAAAGTAAACAAAACGTAAATCAAGAAAAAATAAAACATAAAGTAGATCGGAAAGATGCGATTGTAAAAGGGTAAAATCGGACGAAAGTATGCTACACGATTAAGCTTATTAATCAAACAAGTAATTTAATTCGTTCTGATTTTTAACTCCTCTCCGGAAACAAACAAACGAGAAAAAAAAAAAAAAACCATTTCTTTCCTTTTAAAGGGGTTAAATTTTTTAATATTCCAACAAAAATATTTGATCACAAAGGAATGGCTGAATTGAGTGTATACCTTAAATAAGTTAAAATTTTGTGGGATCTCCCTAAATCATGGTTCCCTTCTTTTTTTATGACAAAAAAAAAAACAACATTCATTTGATCCTCATAAAAAAACTCAGATCTTCTAGACATAAAAAGATCTACCAAATCCATTCAACAATGGGAAGATCTTTGCATTGGGACTTCTTTTCTTGGAATTTTAATGAACTTTGGCAGTTTTTGTAATACTTTATTGTTATTTAAATAAAGAAAGAGAAAATTAACTGAAAAAAGTACAATACTTTATTAATACTAACGAGTTTTACTTTTGATTCTAAGTTTTCTATAAATGACTTTTATGGGTTTAGTTTATGACTACAATAACTTTTTTTTTCATATATTATAATCAAAAATGGAGATTCAATAAAAAAAAAAATTTGTCGTGTAACTTATGTAGATCCCGAAAGATTATCCGTATAAGTTGGTCAGGTTAAATTTAAAAAATAATTTATGTAATTTTATCATCAAGTTTCGTAAAATTATCATGTTATTTTCTTTCTTTCTTTTTTTTGGTTCGTAGTCCGTAAGTTGATTTCCGAAACGAAAGATGATCATCATTTTACAAATTATATTTTATATTATATAAATTCATATGTACTATGTACATCATTTTTATATAGTAAGGATTTTAGGAAATGATCTTCTTGATAATTAAAATTACAGAAACTTTCCCCATTTTCCGGTGATCTTGAAGAACCAATAGGACCAATCCGTCAAAGACATGATTGCTTATCTCATGATAAAAAACTTGGTCTCTTTTTTCTTTTTTTTTTTTAAAAAAAAAAAAAGATTATATAAATATATATAATATTATTTATTTATCTTTTTTTTTTTTCGCGTAGATTTGCAAAAATTTCCGGTCAAACCAATAAAATGCATATTATTATATTAATAATTGGATTGGTGTACCTATCATAAATTAAGGGTCGGGAAATCATTCGGATTCGGATTGTACCAAAAAATTTTTTACGACAGGTCATATATAAAAAAATAATCCAAAAAAAAAAAATAAAATACAAAAAAAAAAATTTTTTTTTTTTTTACATTTCCTAATTAATAATCCCGATATTATTAAAATGAAATAAAAAATTATATATGAAGGATTCACAAATTGGTGCCCAAATATGCAAAAGAAAACCGCTTAAAAGAATAACAATTTAATTAAGATCAACATTAAAAAATCATGTCACATTTCAATTTACTTTTTGAGAAAATAAAAAAAAAAAAAAAAGGAGAAAAAAAATAAATAAATAAATAAATAAATAGAGAATCATATATATAATGTTTTTAGCTTAGTTTAAATGTTTTTGTAATCATTTTTAAGCAAAAAAAAAAAATTTTTTAAGCCTTATGATTTATTATCAAATCTTATTGTTTAAAACTAATATTATTATTTAATTAGGAATCTTGTTCTATTTTAAAAGATCTATGGGATTTTGATTTCATATGATTTAAAATACTTTTTAATAAAAAAAAATATGTATATTTAAACGAAAATTCTCCCATTAAGATATATTTTAGATTAATAAACCATTTAATCACTATAAAACAATGTTTAATCGATCCAATGACAATTTTTATTTTTTTTTTGTACACTTGTACAGCATCTTTCTTTTTTCTTCTTCTTTAATAATAAAATATTATAATATATATACCAATTTATCGGACATAATTTCGGTATAAATCCGTAATACCCGTAATCCCGTTATTCCGTTATCGGTTGTATGCCGAAATGTTTCTCTGTTTACTTTATTCATGTTTTAATTATTGGTATAAAATTTTTGTGTAAATGTGTAAATGGTCAATTTTTTTTTTTTTTTAATAATAAAAGAAAAACATATACCATTAGTAATTTACTTTCTTAAACAGCTAAACGATAATAATTGGTTTCTTCAACATTATTTTTATTCATCTCGTGATTAACTTTAGGTTTTCCAAAGGATAAATTTAATGCAAAGATGACCATGATCATATGATCATGAGTATTCATCCTTTCGGTATTGGTTTTAACGATCCTGTGACTTAAAAAAGTCATATGACCGAATGGCAAAATATGATACATTGTATAATAAGGTTCAAAAAAAAAAAATCAAATAAGGGCAATAGCTCATTTACATAATTCGAACTAATGATTTCTTCCGCATTTTTTAATCCACTTAATATTTTTTTTTTTTTTCTTATTCCAATGGATCTTTATTTGAATTAAAGTTCCTATTAATGTGCAGTTAATGTACATACGGCTTAATATTATCTATTATAAATGGTAATACGTTAAAACGTGACTTTAATTATTTCTTATTATAAATTCGGGCCAAAATTATAAAATATAACTCAGGCCGAAAATAATCAAATGCATCATATGCATTATCATATGACTTAATGAGGATTTACAGGTTTTTTTAAAACAATAGGAATTACTATTCAAATAATTTTACATTGTTTTTTAAAAGAACAATATTTTTGGTTCGAGGCGTAATAGAACGGTTAAGTTCGAGGGCGTATTAAAATATAGTAATGTTGAATGAATAAATGATAATTTTTTACGTACTTAGTACGTACTTTAATAAGATCTATTATAGTTATATCCATTCTGTAATTGGGTTATGTATTGTTTGCATTCAGCTTGTTATTATCCGGTTTCAATAATAAATAAGTTAAAATATCAAACAAATAATCTTGTTTTAATGTTTCAACCCCCTGTAAAAAAAAAAAAAAAAAAAAATAATTTATTTTCTTTTTTTTTCAAATTATTTCCGCCATATAAAATTGCATGATCGTCATAATTTAAGCCAGCCGTGTAATTTTTTTCATGATTTAAGGTTTATAAATTCCCCTACTGAACAATAAAACATGAAATAAAGAATTTTACGAATATGGTTAGATAAAAAAAATCGCAATTCCGCAAGTCAGTTGACAAGTTAAAATATTATAAAACGTTATAATGTGTTTAAACTAATGTGTTATAATGTGTGATAATTATTGGATAGAATATCTATCGTGATATTTTCCAAATAACTGCGTTATTTATGTTATTTATGCAGCTAAATGGTAGCATGCTGCTTTTGACATTAAGTAAAAGGTAACAAATTATTATTGATTAATAATAAATTTTTTTTTGACGCATTACATCATTCAAACATATGTTAGTTTTATAGATTATTCTGGTTACTAAACTAAAAAAAGATAGTTTGTCGAGTTTATTGAAAGCATGATCTTGGGCGTCTGCATAATAATAGTGATATACGATTAATACAGTATTTCATGTGATGTTACAATTATATAATTACTCGGTTAGTTAACCGTTCATATGGTTTCATGTTTCCAATTTTTCCAATTTTTCCGTACCAGAATTTGAATTTTGATTCTTTGTTTCTTTGTTCCAAAATACTTTATGTATTACATTTGTTGAATTCTATAAAGTTTAATATTATACAATATTATTGTTCAGTCGATTAGGAATATGCGTGGGATTTCAATGATTTATGGAAAATCCAATATATTAAAAACGTTATTATTAACATTATTTTCTATTTGTCACCGCAGTATTCAACTATAACTCAGTTATTGGATATTGGACGGGGAATATCTGTCGAATACTTTCTAATAACTATTTAATATTTCCAATCTTTTTTATATAATATCGATATATTTGTTCTCTTTGTTCTATTGACAAATGAAATGATAATAAAAGTGTACCACATTAATTACCCATTCCGGTTATAATAGTTCACAATACGACTAATACGTTAATACGCGTATATTCTTTATGAAAAAATGGAAGATATTTACCATATATCGACGAGCCGTCGAGCCGTTAATTACCCGAGTCTACCCGGGTAAATTACTATTACCCATTAAATAATAATGTATATGTTTAATTATCGTGTTAAACATCCCTTGAAAATGCGTTACTCAAATAGATTTGTTAATCTTCTCGTCTTACTTTTTTTTTTTTTAAAAAAAAAAGCGATTATCTTTCAGGCTAAAAAGTACACAAATTTTTAATTTACACGTATCACAATATCACAATAAATTTAATAAATTTCGAATTATTTCGATTATAATTTTTAGCTTCTTGATTTTAATTTTAATTCCTTTTAGTTTAAATCAGATATTAACTCAATTCACGTGTATCCATTAAAAAATATCTTTTACCATTTAGATTTATTAAGAATCCCAATTTCAGTAATTATTATTTATTTGTTTATTTCACCCATTTCAGAAATTGATATTTGAGTATCAGCTCAGATCCTTCATCCCAAATTTGGTGAATTAAAAATTGTCATTAGCCAATGATATTGAATGATATTGTATGTTTATTGTCTCACTAAAATTAATTACAAATTAACTCATCCAATAATTGAAAAATCTGGAAGATTTTTTTTCGATCACATCATTTGATTATAAAAATAAAATGAATTAAAAATTAAATTATCCAGTTAAACTCTAATTACATATATCGTGATTATAAGATATCATTGATTGTGATTGTATTAATAAATACTCGATTGTATCCTTCTCTCTCTGGTAATTATTATCTTTCAATTATTTCAAAATATATTGAATTATTCCAAATTATTTCAAATTACTTCAAAATATTTAAATACTTTGGATTATTCCCAGTTATTCAAAATACTTTGGATTATTCCAAATTACTTCAAAATACTTCAAAATACTTCAAAATACTTTAAAATACTTAAAATACTTAAAATACTTCAAAATACTTCAAAATACTTCAAATTATTTTAAATACTTTCAAATTATTCTAAATTATTCCAAATTACTTCAAAATATTTCAATATGCCCGAAAAAATAGAAGAACTTGAGCCAACGATTCAATTATCTCCAACACTTTCTAATGATGAAGGAAATAAAGTTTTAGAAAGTCAACAAAATCATGATATTGAAAGTCAACAAAAAAATGAGCCAATTAATAATGATTCTAATTCTTCTTCAACATCTTCAATGAAAAATTTTTACGTAATTGCAAGTGGTTATTTACTTTTCACTTTAACAGATTCAGGATTACGAATGATCATTCTATTTCAATTATATAATAAAGAATATAACGTGAGTAATTAAAATTTTTAATTAATTTATAAAAAAAAACTCATATTAGTATAATTTAATAGAATGAAGATTTTCTTTTTTTTAGGCTTTACAAATATCTTTGATGTTTACGTTATATGAATTTTGTGGAGTTGTTACAAATCTGGTTGGAGGTATTCTCGGATCTCGATTGGGTTTAAGATTTTGTCTTCTCATTGGACTTGTATTTCAGATAATAGGAATTGGTTTACTTTGTGGATTAAGATTAGATTGGAGTAAAACAATTGTAATAATATATATTATTATATCACAAGGATTTAGTGGTATAGCAAAAGATTTGGTAAAATTGGGTGGAAAATCTGTAACAAAATTAGTAACAAAGGACGAAAATGAAACACATCAATCAAAACTTTTTAAATTGGTAGCTTGGCTTACCGGTGCAAAGAATTCAATTAAAGGAGCAGGATTCTTTTGGGGTGCACTTTTATACAGATATATAGGATACATACCATCTTTATTGGTTTTATTGGTAATGAATTTAATTGTTATTCCTCCTGCTTTATTTTATCTTGATCATACATTGGCTGTCAGTAAATCAAAGAAAAAATTAACATTAAATGAAATTTTCAATAAGGCAAGTATTAATAACTTTTCGATCTCGCTTTTACTCATTGTAATAACAATTTTTATTTATTTAGGGAAGGAATGTAAACATTTTATCATTAGCTAGAATGTTTTTATTTGGATCACGAGATTTATGGTTTGAAGTTCCAGTGCCTTTGTTCTTGAGAGGTCCAATTGGATGGTAAGTATATAATTTATATGGTATATCTTGATTTTGTGTATTTCTGATTTGATGTTTTATTTTTAGGTCATATCTTGAAACAGGGGCATTCTTGGCCGGATGGGTAATGTTTTATGGTGCAATTCAATCAAGTACACCTCAATTAATTTTAAAACCAGCTCGAATTTATCCCGTAACATCAGGAAAAATTCTTGTTCCATTCACAATCATTCTTTTGGTTATAACAATCGGGATCGCATTTGGACTTCAATTTATCGATATCACAACACAACGTACACCTTTAATTATATTAATGATAGTCGGATTATTTATATTTTCATTTATTTTCGCAATAAATTCTTCAATTCATTCATTTCTTATATTAGCATATTGTCATAGAGATAAAGTTGCTATGAATGTTGGATTTTATTATATGGGAAATTCCATAGGAAGATTACTTGGATTAATTATTGGTGGTGTATTATTTACTTATTTCAACTTGGCAGCTTGTTTATGGTTTTCAGCAGGAGCTCTCATTTTATGTACTATAACAAGTATATTCTTAGGACCTGTACCTGAAGATGAAATTAATGATTCTTAAAAGTATATTATAATTATTTTAATGATGTAAAGAATGTACGAATGTAGCATTATCGTAAAATTTATGTATTATATGAATTTTATATCACGTCTTAAAATATTCTATATTTTGAACTTTATCGCATTTTAAAATGTTTTTATTTTTTAAACTTATCGCATTTGAAATGTTTTTATATTTGAAGTTTATTGCTTCTATATTTTGAACTTATCGCATTTGAAATGTTCTATATTTGAAGTTTATCACATTTTGAAATGTTCTATATTTGAAGTTTATCACATTTTGAAATGTTCTATATTTTGAACTTATCGCATTTTGAAATGTTTTATATTTTGAACTTATCGCATTTTGAAATGTTTTATATTTTGAACTTTTCGCATTGGAATTGAAATGTTTTATATTTTGAACTTATCGCATTTTGAAATGTTTTATATTTTGAACTTATCGCATTGGAAAATGTTTTATATCTTAAACTTTATCACATTTTGAAATGTTCTACATTTTGAAGTTTTGTCGCATTTTGAAATGTTTTATATTTTGAACTTTATCGCTTTTGAAATGTTCTATTTTTGAACTTATCGCATTTTGAATTGTTTTATATTTTGAACTTTTATCACGTCTTAAAATGTCTATATTTTGAACTTTTGTCACATTTGAAATGTCTATATTTTGATTTTCCCTAATTACTATAATTACTTTAATGTTTTATAAATTACTTTATAAGTGAATCATCACATTTACCTGGTATACATTATAATTACGTTCTATTAACCAGAGCTGCTCCCTATAAAAACGCTCATCATACAAATTCGGAGCCTGAGTTGGATATCTCCGAATTTTCACACTCCAAATTCATTTATTTTTCTTGTAAGAGTGAAATTTAGGTGTTCAATTAAGTTTCCTACTTTATTTATCAAATATTTAAGAACAATTATTAAAACAAAAAAAGAATATTAATTAGGATGTATAAACTCCTTAATTCCCTTAGTTATTCTTAATTACTAATTTAATCTTTATTTCAACAATTCTTATTACAAATTTCTTTAATTTTGTTTTTTTTTTTCGCTCAGTAAATGTCTTTCACATGCTTAAAAATATTGAAAAGAATATATTTTCTGACATCGAATGACATGCACCATTTTTTTTGACACGAATATTTAAGGGGGTTTCACATTTTTTTTTTACTTTTACTCACCCCTAAAAAAAGGAGATCTACAAAATCTTCCTCATATCTAATCAATATTATGAAATTATTTTATTTCAACAGATATGCGCCTGATTTCATTGTATAGTCAACAATAGATGAACTATCCTATGAAATCTCAATCAATGTAAAAAGAAGTGTTAAATGTTGTTAATGCAAAGACGAAATTTATCATATCTTAATGTCGCAAATAAGGGAACAAAATTAATGATCCCACCTCTAATTCTTCCTAAGCAAAATACCGACTCCAATCCCGAATCTTTAAAAAAGGTACAGCTGCTTAATTAATTCTGAACCTTAATAAACTTTTATCGGCCTTTAATAAACCTCGTCCTGTTTGTAACGGTTTTTGTGCTGATTGATTTTCAAGATGATGGAACTTGAAGAACTTGAAGATAGGTAATTTGTGATATTTGTTATTGATGATAATATTATTACAGATAGGGACAGATAAAATCCAAAGAATTTCATTTCCAAAAAACGGTTTGTCCCACGAACGAACAATGGGTAACGTCAAGATTCCGTCAAAATCGGTCCAATCATTATTATCATTATTATTTCTAAAGGATTTTAAAGAATAAACAGGAGCACAAATTCAATAATTTCAAACTCTTATCATATTTACAGTATTAACGAAAAATTAACGGATTTAAAATATGGAAATTGGTGTTAATGTTTTGTTTAAAGATATTATGTATTATAATATGTAATTACCGTATTATTCCGTAAGATCATAATAGATGAAATAGGAGAGATACATCAAATACATTATCAATATTTATATTATTATTGGATTATCTCGGTTTTGAACATCCAAAATATTTAAAGAATCACCAAAGTAAATATTTATTGACAATCATTTATTCAATTGGATTGGTTTTATATTGATGATCAAACAACTTTTTGAATATTATATATATATATATATATGATTATTAATTATCTTACAAATAAAAATTTGTAAGATTCTATTGCATATAGAATATATTTGGTGTAAAATTGTACAGATGTACTACGGATCTACTTTTTTTCGAGACTGCTAAATAGTGTTTTAAAATAACTAGGAATAGAAAAATGCATTCTCATTTTGTTATTTATTGTTTTATAATCAATTAATAAATATAATCATGTAAACAAGTTATTATTAACAAACAAATTTAAAAAGAGTATTCTAGAACCGGTATAAAAAAAAAACGTGACAAAGGGAATAGTATCATTTTTTTTTCTTCTTTTTATTTTTAATTTTCAAAAATGAAAAAAAGAATACTAGAATATATAATTTTCTTTTTTTTTTATAAAAAAAATAAAATAAAGAAGTAAGCAATAAAGAATAAAGCTACTTCAACCTTAGGATACATATATAACAAAAAATATTAAATTTTACGTACGTATTTGAAAAGAATAAATTAAAAAAAAAAGTAATAGTAATAGAGCTATATAATATTTGTTATTATTATAATTGATCTTAATTTCTTAAACCTAAAAGATTATTTTCAAAGATTTACAAAAGAAATTTATTAATCTCTTTCATGTATATATAATAAGTGAGGTTATAATCGGAGTTAATGTTATAATCGGAATGTTATATCGTAGAGGGAAAATATATACATACAATATATATATATATATATATATTTATATATTTTTGTTCGTCGTTTTTGGATGATAAAAACCTTTTTGTCAGTATTTTTCTCTTTCTTTCTATTTTTATTTTGTAATAAAATCTAAAATTGAAGGTTCTAAACGAAAAAGAAAAGAGAGAAAGGATTAAATTAATTTGATCATAACTCGTAATTTTGTAAAATAAACAACAACAAAAAATATATATATATAATTTTACATGAAGATTTTATTTGTAATAAGGCAACAATTGTGTTTTTTTCTGGTAAAGTAAGTAATTTATGTTGTAAAATCATTCTAATAGCGGCGTTCCAATCTTGTTGGTTTCCTACGAAAACGGCTTCACGAACGATTAGTGCGATAAGACGAGCACGATTTGTTTCGTTTTCTGATACTTCTATTATTTCACTATCTTCTGATGAAGTAGATGATATATATTTATTTGTAGTAGACATTATGGCAATAAACTAGTCTAGATGAGTTATATATAAAGGAAAATACAAAATCATTTTAAACCAAATTAAAAAATTGTAAACTTACTTGCATATTTTTTAGTTTTTTGGCGAAAGGAAAGTTTGTAGTATAAAAAAAAAAATGGCGTTGCAGGAAATAAATAAAAAAAAAAAATGATGAAAATTTCACTCTTATATTTTTAATTTATTAAATGAATGAAAAAGCAAAACCAAAAAGAGGAAATTTTAGGATAATTCGAGAGATAATAACTCTCCGAAATATCTGCATTCCATTTTTAAAAGGAAATTTACCTTTCTTTCGAAAATTTTTAAATGAAAAGATCTAGACTCTTGAGAACTTTTTTGTTTATTGTGTTATTGTTTCTAGATTATATGATTATATATTTTATATTATTGTATCACGTTTATAAATTGTTTCCGCAGTACTTATTATTTATTGTTGATAGAAATATATATATATAACAATTGAAAATTCGGAATAACAATTAAGATTTTTTTTTTTTTTAAAAAAAAAAAATTTATGTATTTATCTGTGTGAATGCGCCAAATTAACTTTACAGGCAGTTCTAGACCTAATATTAAATAATATTTAATATTTAATATAACTATATAATATAATATATATAAACATTAATTTAAATTCATAATGAGATTCAAGTATTTTTACAAAAAAAGCAAAAAAAAAAAAAGTTGTCATAAAAGAAAATAGAAAAGAAAATTAAAGAAAACAATTTCCAATTAGAATATATTTCACCAAATTCGATAAAATTATTTTATTCCCTTGATGGAGGTTTGTTTCCATAACAAGAATTAAATGTTGTGTTATTTCTTTGGCGTGCGTTAGAATGATGGTTTCCTAAAATCAATAAAATCATTTTTCGCGATCTTATTTAAAAGATGTGTTAACCCATTCTATATTTTATTGGGATATTTATCGTTTATAATAAGACCATATATATATATATATATACACATATATATACATTCAATAATGAATATTTTTAAACATGTGGTAACATATGAGACGCGCCTAAACAATTAGCAAATGACAACTTTTAAATCAAATGAGAATAATTTATGTATTATCTAATAGGGTCGAACTTTTTTCTTAGATTTCGTTCCTTTTTTAAGTTATTCAATGAATCTACTTATTAGTTAAAATGATGTTCCTGATGTATTCGGTCTAGAATCATTAGAAATTTTTTTTTGTTGATTAGAAATATTTTGTGAAACATAACATTTAGATTGTTTCGATCAAATGGTACCTTTTTAGATTAGTTTAAATAACATTGTAACAGTGTGGCTGAAAAATATAATACAGGTGAAATTACAAGTCCGGAAAATGTCCGGATTCGCCCGGAAATGGTAAACTAAAGTGTACATTATGGTTCCTGTCAATTTATGGATAATTTTTTCCCCGATATCCGATAATAATATAACAAACCAGGTTTAACTGGTCTAATAGAGACAGCTGATCATTGAAAACTCGTTTGAGGTACATTCAATAAATTTACATAAATGGGACAAAACCTGTTAAACTTTTGGGTCGATGTTATATCGTGATATATCGTGTCTTAGGTCAGCATTAACTATAGTATACAATATCAATCATAGAAAGTATCACCCAATTCGCTCTAGATCTTAGGATATCTACACCATACTAAAAATTCTAATTGGGAAAAGCTGAGGCTCGACCAATTTTTTTTTTTTTTTGAAATTTTCAGTATAGTTATATACGGATTTATTTAACCTTTCATTTTACCTTTCAGGAAAAAAAAAAAAATCTTGTTTATAAATTCAACAAGAACTTTTATTATCAACTTACTACATACCGTAAATATACTTACCGTAAATATACTCCTGACGGCTACATTATTGATGTGTTGATGTGTAAAATCTGAATCGAAAGTTATTTACACCTGCCTTTTGCAGTATAAAATTTCTAAAATTTTTAAAACAATTGTAACTGCCACCAAACTTATGGGTAAAAAAAAAATGTAAATTTGATATATTTATAATTTTAATATTTTCTTTTATACATTTAGTATTTTATACATTTAGTAGATAATATAAAAATTCTCTCTTTCAATGAATTCCTTACCCTAGAAAAAAATCGATTTTAGAACCTTAAAATTTTTTATTTGATTTACATGATTTAAAATATGGTTTCATAGCCCCGAGCCCCGACTTTCTCCGGTTTCAAACTTTAAAACTGCGCTTCTATTTTTGTGAAACAAGGTTCTATTTTTAGGCTAAAATGTATCAGGTTCATCAAACAAACTTGTTTGTAAAATCGTTTTGTGATTTCAATACAAAGAATATATTCTTATTAATTAATTTAAACCTTAACAAAGTATCTCTTTATAATCTATACATTAAATACGTTAATATTGTTTAAGATGAAACATAACTTCGAAAATCAATATTCTTAATATTCTTATAAATATAATCCTCATTTTTTACAATTCTCTCTCATAATCTCCCTTCGAACTAAAACTTGTTGATCAAGTTAAACTTGTAAAATAATAATAATAATAAATATCATATATTATACTTTTTCTTCGTTGAACGAAGGTATAACGTTATACTACAACCCTTGTAATTAATTTAATTTATAAAATGGGTAAACCAATCATTAGAAAGAATTCTTCAATTAATAACAATGTCACTTTATTTGAACTTTATAAAATACAAAAGAAAAAGTCTTCATTATCAAATAAATTATCGATTATAAATTCCAAATGTTGGATAACAAATTCATCACTTATTAATAATCTTTCACCTACAACTTTATCTTTTGAAGATTCTTCATATATCGTAGATACTGATCCTTCGGATGATTTTTTTATTAACGAATTAGAACAACAAAATTTTGATAATATTATTAAAAATAATAAATCAACTTATCAAAAAGGTTTAAAGGATTTGAATTTGGCTTTTAAATATGATAAAGAAGAAAAATATGATGAAGCATATCCAATCTTTAAACAACATGCTGACGTAGGAAATGCTGAAGCTCAACTTAAAGTTGGAATTTATCTTCGAAATCGTTATGTTAATTCTATTGATACATTACATAGTGTTAAATATCTTAAAAAAGCTGCTTTACAAAATCTTCCTGAAGCTCAATATTTATATGGTACTGCAATTATAAATAGATTAGCTTTTGGTGAAAAAATTGAAAAAGGTTTAAATTATTTAAAAATGGCTGCCTTACAAAATCATATTTTAGCAATGGAAGATTTCGGTAAATATTTAAAAGAAGGAAAAATTATTAAAAAAGATATCTTACAAGGTGAAGAATTTATTAAAAAGGCATCACAATTAAAAAAATTGAAATTATAAAAAAAAATTATAATTTTATATTGTAAATTTTATCTTGCATACACTTAATAACATCTAATAAATATATTATTTTAAACATATAATGCGTGTGTATATTTAATATATCATATTTATAAATTTATTGTTCTATCTCCGGTATCTCATATATTATTATTTTACAGTCTTTGATCATAAATTATAATTATTATTATTATGTCTATAATTTCTTTCCATACCATCTACATGTAACAAAATATGTTTTATATTCGTTAAATTCATCTATACATTGATTCATCATTTCATCATAATCTTCTGATGTTATTCCCAATCCACTACATTTTATATGATTCATTAACGCGGGTTTTATAGCATGCATTCTCGTAAATATATCATCTTTCGCAACTTCTCCTAATTTTCCTCCCCAACTCCCTGAATCATAAAAAAAACAAATCCAATTTTAAAAGATGATGGTAAATAAATCCAATTTAAAATAAGTGTGGTCCTTTAAAAAAAATCATACCTGTTTCTATTATTTTTTCCTCATAAATAATCTCTTCAAATAGACCTGTATCTCTCATGAAATCACCGAGAAGTGATGCAATGTTTGGATTACGTCCTATATTCGACATCATCTCGCATCCTTTAAATTATTAATGTTCTTCGTTAATTTATTGTATATATCAAATGAATTTTAATCAATATTTATACCGCAATTGACTTACTTAGATCTAATAATCTTTTCAAAATAGGTCCACAATTTTCACATAATTTATATTCTGAAATTTCAAGGTACCCTTTTTATTTTTATAAATAATTGATTAGTAATTTTTTTTTTATATGTACACGTGTTAAACAATATATATATATATATATACCTTCAGGTTTTAAAACTCTACCAACTTCTTTTATTACGTATGTTCTCCATTGATCTTCATCAAAACTAGGGAACATGAATCTCATATGACAAAAATCAAATGTTTGATCTTTATGAGGAATACCATCAAGTATTTGACATTCTTGAAATATTGTATTCTTTGGTTTGATTTCTGAAGGAAAAATAGGTGAAATATCTAATCCATAAAATTTGGAATTTTTATAAGTTGTTGCCATATCTAAACACCAAGCGCCTGGACCGCATCCAACGTCTAGTACATTACATCCGGATACCAATTGTTCGTGTATTGGGGAAGAAAAATTTGATTGCCATACGTCCCGTAACAAAAAATGTTCTAAATGCAAGCGATCGACTGTTTGGATATTATTATCATTAATTAATAAGATCAAGATAATAAATTATATTATAAATATATATATTTTATTTATTTACTTTCAGTTTCATCATTTGGAAGATCATAATGTACGTCAGGCCAATTATGGAATCGCCTTCCTTCTATATATTTAAATTTTTTTGTGTTAGGCTCATATGAAGTTTCAGCTGATAATTGTTCCGTGCTTATAATTTGATAATTGTTATCGGTAGACTTTCTTTTTGCATGATTAATTTTTGAATTATTCGTTCCCATCTTATTTTTTTTAATGTAAGTATGAGAAGTTAATGAAATAATAAAATAAAAGGAAAAGAAAGTAAAGGGTTAAAAATAAAATGAATGATAAAAATAAAAAATAAAATAAAATAAAAGAAAGAAAATAAAAAAAACTATAGATGGAAATTAATAAATTTCGTTATATATTTATACATCATTTTTTTTAGTTTTATCTAATGTTTAACAAAAAAAAATGAATTGGTTTGGGTTTATCTTAATGCATGTTTAACAAATAACAGTTTGAATCGTTATCTGTCAAAATTTTTTTTTTTTTTTTAAAGTTAGTTTTAATGACATATTTAAGAATTCCTTTTTTTTTTAACCTTTTTTGCTTACATCATATTTGTGATAGGAAATATCTGCACATGCAATCTGTTAGAGATTATCGCTTATCATTATAATTTGACTTTTATTTTTCCAACGAATCGATTAAATCAAGATTTTTATCGTTAGGGGAATTAAAACGCTATTTATTTTTTTTCCCTTAAAAAGGAGAGTTATATTTAATTCGGGTAAACACGGTCAAACTCTTTACTATTCTTTTGATCCGCAATTCGCATCAAATATGTTAAAAGATAACGAATAATAAATAATTAATGCAACAAGTTTTCTTTTGCGTTATCAAGTAATATGATAAGGATTTTAGTATTACATTCTAACGTTATCACTGACTTGAATGGTGATATCGGTACCAATTATATCCGATCCAATCAAATTATATTAATTTTTCGGTATTAAGCGTTTCTATTAATGCACTTAATTTTACACACATAATCATCAAAATTCCTTTTTAAGTTATTGTTCACAAATTCCAGGGTTTTTTAGAAATATTTGTACCCAAAAATTAATTTTTTTGGGTTCGTGAAGTACTACACGTCTACATATCAAAGAAATATTGAATATTTCTAATGTCACGTGATATGACATAATACTATGTAAATGTGCTGCGTATATGCTCATGATCACCTGCTGACCTGCGCCAGTCCTGCGCCCTACTCTGCGCCCCTGCACATGAAAAGAAAACGCCTAATCACAATTTCTTTTTTTACCGCTTGGTAATATTTATTGTTTGACTTCAAAAAACTTCACACACTACAACATACTACAAAAGTATATTCTTTCTATTATAATTATTAATTGTTTTTATTTAAAAATTTTCATAGGTGCGACACAAAAAAAAAATTTATTGGACATAAATGATTTTCATATTATTTTGTAAACAGGTTCCCTGTGTTTATGATTTAACATATTATATGTAATTTCGTCATGATTACCGAGAATATAATATTATATATATATTTTTTTGAACTTAATAATATTGAAAAACCTTAATTCCCATTTATATAATTTTTATATCCTTTACATCATTATGATACTTTTTTTTTCAAAAAATGTAAATGACGTTTTAACATTGAATAATTACGTTTCATGAGTTCGGTACGTTATAATGACATCAAAGAAATCGCTGGGAAAATTGTTATAAATATGCTACGAATTTTCTCCAAAATAAATCAAATCAAATTAAATCAAATTCGAATCAAGAAAAAAAACCAAATAAATCTAAATCTCTTATATTTACATTTACAATAAAAAAAATAAACATGTCTGAACCATCCAGAGTCGATGCTAACACCAAATACTACCAAGGTGCTGCCAAGGAAACTATTGGTAAAGCGATAGGTAATGAACAAATGGAAGCCGATGGAAAAGCCAAAAAACTTGAAGGTAATTATTTTATTTAAAATCTGTCTTCCGATTCTTCCGAATATTTATTTATATCTCTTTTATATTTTAGGCGAAGGTGAATATAAAGCAGCACAAACAAAAGGACAAGCAGAAGGATTAAAGGATAGCGTCACTGGAACTGTAAAAGGTATATACATAAGAGTTTGATTTCCCCAATAGTAAAAATCATTGGTATTAATTACAAAATCTTCTATTCAAAGAAAACACTGGTAAAGCCATCGGTAATCAACAGATGCAAGCTGAAGGCAACATCACCAAAAATACTGGTGATGCAAAGAAAGAAGCTCACAAACATTAAATCCATTAAATTAGGAATTATTTATTTTTATTTTTATTATATGTAATTTTTTTTTTTTTGTTGGGGAACTTTCTATTTTTCGCAAAATATTAATACATTGTTCTTTATGTATAATTAAAAGTTCCCGGTGATCTTTTTTATTATATTTAAAATAAAATTACTGAATCATTAATGTGACCAAAAAAATATAAATATGCTTTTGATTTTTTCTTGCCTCGTAAACTTCATGTTCTTAATCACTGGTGTCGATTCCGTAAAAATTGCCTGTACGTTCCTTTTTAACTCCTATACGAGGAAAGTAATAGCTCCCTACTTAAAAATTTTGTATCACCTACTGCGCCACAGATCCATTCATTATACTGTACATCCTAAAAATGGATAAAACACCGACGATATTAACGTAAAATATCAAACTCAAATATGAATTTAGTAAAATTAATGTATGTAGCGATAATATGAAGATGAAGGTTTGTACCCAAGGTACACCATACCCTGGAAAATATTATTATAAACTGCAGTACAGCGAAATTTACGATTCCAAAGAAAAAAATAAATTATAATTATATTTATTTAGAAAATTAGAAACTACAAAATAATATTTAATGAATATCTAAGTTATAAAGTGTTCAGCTGCTTGATTTTCAATTCTTCCGAATGAAGTTGTATATCTTTCACAGTAGTAAGAGGTCTGAAGTAATTTTAAATAAATGAAATTAATCATCAGATAAATACGGGTTATATATCAATAGCTACTAACCTAATACGATCCAATGGATATTCTTTCCTTAATAAATTAGCCAATACTCTAGCGGGACCAATAACAATAAAAGTATTTATATCTCTTTCTTTACAATACTTTATGCTTTTTTGCCATTGTACAGTTGCAGTCACTTGTTTTTCTAACAATTGAGGTATCTCAGTACTAGATTTTATCTACAATAATGTAAAATAATTAAAATATATCTGAAATAAAATTAAAATTTCACGATCAAAAAAAAAAAAATTTACTGGAGTAGCCGTCACATTCGTTATGACATCGATAGTTGGAGTATTGAATTTTATATTTTTTAGTGACGCTCTCATCATATCTGCGGCTGGTTGCATTAATTTACAATGGAACGGTGCACTAAAAAAATGAATATATATAGATGATATTTCGATAATTGCGAAATAAATCAATTTTTTAAAAAATTAATGGATAGCTTACGAAACTGGAAGATCTAAGGCTCTTGCTGCGAGATGATTAGATTGTAAAACTCCTGATGCAAAATCGACAGCGTTACTAGTTCCACTTATTACAGCCTATTAGGAAATAAATTGAATCAGGAATAAATTTAAAGTTCAATTTTACGTTAAAAGAAATAAGCAATTCATTAAAACAATCACAAACCTGAAATGACTTTTACAAATTATATACAATTAATAATAAATTGTTGGGATTTAATCGAAATTTTATGAATGTTTTTTTCAAAGATATTTCAAACTACGCTTACACTATTGACATTAGCCAATTCTACTAATTCACCCTCAGGCAAAGATGAATTTATTCCTTTTATTGATTCTTCTATTTCTGCTAAATTTTCTTGTCGTACAATCAATGCTGACATTGCTGTTTTTACTTTTAATTGCGAAACCGTTTTTGTCATGGATTCTCCACGTAATCTCTTTTAATGACAAAATTAATGATTATCTTTATTAAAATAAATAATAAAAAAGAATTATAAACACGTACTACGAGCTTGATAGCATCATGCAAAGATAATGCTTTTGTAGCTACGAGAGCTGTATACTCTCCTAACGAATGACCGAGTGCAAAAGTGCAAGCGGATTCGATATTAAAGCCATATTCACTCTAAAACACATAAGTAAATTTCAATATTAGATATTCAATCAATTACATATATATGAATAATAAAATTAACCAATTACTTCTAATACACGAAGAATTGCTACAGATGTTGTTAATATTGCGGGTTGCGTATTTTCTGTTTGTATTAATTGGCTCTAGTATAAAAAGGCAAAATAAGTTAACGTGATTAGAATATTTCGCGTAAAAAGCATCGATCAAAAGGTAATATTAAAAAAAATTACCTGCGTTCCATTAAATATTAATCCTTTTAAATTAAAGCCTAATACTTCATTAGCCTCATCAAAAACATGACGTGCCGAAGCAAAGTTCTCGTAAAGATCTTTTCCCATTCCAACATATTGTGCGCCTTGACCTATAATGAAAGATCAAATACAATTTTATCAAAATGGTTGATTATTTACTAGAAATAAAAAACAAAATTTCCTGTAAGGAAATTTTGAACTTTACAAATAAACCTCTGGAATATAAGCTAAGAAAAAGGAAAAGACAACGGTTCCTTTACCATTGATTTTAGAGCAATACAAAATATCAGCTCTGTTATACAGGTAAATTGCTTACCTGGAAACACAATTGCACATTGCGATTTTACAATCCCTGCTGAATTCTGGAAAAAAAGGGCATTATTAAAATGAGCCTATTATAATAGAGAATCGGACAATGAATAAGAGGGAAACTTACAGCATATGTTCGTACAGGAATTGAATTAAGCAACTTTCGACTATGAATACGAAGAAAGTTTAATGAATTACAAACAAACATTTTAATTAAAATTGTTGATACAACAATCAAAATACAAAGAATACACTTATTATTAGATTAATTAACGTCTACAAGTTTTATTTCGCGACGCAAAATTTTGTAAATGTAACTATTTGTTTTAAGAATAATTGATTATTTATAAAAAAAAAATTAGATTAAATAATATCGTCATGCATGTTTAAGCTTACTAAAATAAAATTTTGAAATATCTAAATCTGAACGCCAATCATAGTCTACAGATGGATTGAATTGATCATTAATAATACGGAAAACATGATAGTTAGTTGTTAAATAAACATAGTTAATTTGTACCTAATACCTAATCAGTTAGACTGTATACCTGGGTTCGTATATTATATTATTATTATTCTATTTAAAGATATAATTAAACAAAATATTTATTTTATATTTTTAAATAATAAATGTATAACTGCATTTTTTAAAACTGAAATGATTTGTTTTATTTATAACTTTTATTTTAAAGTAAAATAAATAAAATATATAGTAATGGATACAAAAGTATCTTATTGCATTTTTAAGTATTTTATTAGAAACTAGAACTTTGGTTATAAGCTAAATATTAGATTTAAAGTCTAATTTGGATTTTTCTTTTTATAAATAATATTATTTAGATTTTTAGTATTTGCTGTATGATTATTTATTTTATAATGAGGATTTTTGGTAGTTTTATCTTATTATTTTATTATTTTATTTAAATTATTTAATTTTACAGATTTTATTTTATGATCATATTGTAAATAATTTATAGCTTATTGAAAATATAAGTGGATTATTTTAGAGGTTAATGTTTATAATTATGTAAACTTATTACTATAATTAAATATTAATCCCTATGAGAGTAAATAAAAAATAATTTTAAAAAAAGTAAAATTACTAATATAATTTATATTAAATATAATTACAGTCAACCATTTATAGTATACATGCTGCCCAAATTATTTTGGAATGTCATAATTATAATTTGGAAAGCCATAATTCATTTAGTTTATATGTAATTTATTATGTAAAGTGCCAAAATAATTTGGGATGCTGTAATTGAATTTGGAATTTTACTTATAATTATGGCAGTTTAAAATAATTTGGACAACATGTATACTTTATAGTTACACTTTTGTTAATTACAAATATTGTAATTGCAGTTAGACTTCCACTTTTAGTAAACCAAAAATTAATAATAATAGATAGGTGTAATTATAGTATATAATAAATTTTAGAACCCTAGAAAAAGAATTATTTTTATAAATGTATTACATATAATTACTATAATTACAATATATAGTAAAATTATAGCATGATAATTATATGCAATTTTTTAATAATATTTTCAAAAATAAAAATTCGAAAATTTTAAAATTTAAATTTATAATTTTTTATTTTATAAAAGTAGTAACATATATTAAATATTTATATTATATATAATTTAATATATGGATAATTCCATTTTTAGAAATTTATATATAAGTATTTCTTTATTTATTAATTTATTTAATAAAAAAGGAAAATTTAAAATGTACTATATAAATTGTTGCAAAAAAACATTAAAAAAAACATCATAAAATTTGTAAAAAAAAATACCATAATGAATATATATAAAAAAATAATTTAATCAATTATAAATTTAAAATTAAAACTTCTATAGTTATCTTTCCATAATATTTTCTATTATCAGTTTCATAATCTAATGCTTCTTCATCTGACATTTATATACGTATATCACTATAAAATGGTGCATTATAAAAAAATCACTTGCTCATACTATATTTCCATTTGGTAATTTTAAACTTTCAAAAAGAATTATATTTATAATTTTCTTTTTAAATTCAGAAATGCTTATATTTTCAAATATTTCAAAGTAATTATTTATTTCTTATAATAATCTTTCTAGTCCAAGTATTCTTTCAAAGTTTCAGTTTAATTCTTTAGCTTCTTGTAATAATATATTATGATCAACTAAATAAAATGTCTTAAAAGCATTTTGAAATGATGCACTATTTATTATATTTCTTTCTTTCATTGTATGTAAAATGCTACCTTTAATGCATTGTATTAAGCTTCTTCGTTTTATCTATAAAGTAAAAAACATTTAGTTTTTTTATCATAATAAATATTAATTCATTAAACTATATACAATATATATAATACATATTGATTTTATTAACTGTTCTATTATATTACATTTATTACTTAAATGATATGACTGTTTAATATAATATTTATGGAGAGTTTCATATGTTTTAGTGTACATTCTATTTAATACATACACCAAATTTTTGTATTGCATTAGTAGTATGATAATACCATAAGTATAATTTTACAAATCCAAAATTTGATTCAGAAAGTATTTTAAATAATGAAATAAATTCTTTTGCCCATTTTCTTTTAACATCCTATTATATAAAAATAAAATAATTGAAATTAGTTATAAATACAGATATAATATTTATATATAAATTTAATATAATATTGTAATTTATATCAAATTTTTCAAGTACTATTTCTGTGAAATAATTAAGATGACTGATTTTATACATTTCATTCCATTTTAAATAGCAATTTACTAGTTTTTTGTTTACTAATTCATTCTTTAAAAGGCCATTAATAATAAAAATAGTAATCTGCATAAGTTGTCGATAATCAGCTGCTGTAAATTTTGCTATGGTTCTAATCCCTTTTTTCCAAAGCTTTAAACCCAGAAATTGAGCAATACTTTTATATTGATTATCCATTTTATCTACAAAATGTTGGCCTCATAAAATTTTAAAAGTGCATGTGTATTAAAATTTTAATTGATATTGAAAAAGACCAAGATTATAATAATGCATGCAATCTGGTATAATTGCAGCATATATATATTAATAAAACTATTCAATGGTAAATGCATAGTATTAAAATAAATTTAAAAATATAATCATAAAGAATTATTTATATAATAAATAAATAATAACTATTACCTGTGCCTTCAAAAAATATTTGGTAATTTAACCAAAGAATAATCTTGACATTAATCATTTAATAATATTTCTTCCATATTTTTATATGTTCTTAATTGCATTTTTTCCTTATTTAAAAATATGTTTGATTAGAATTCTGAATAGGTCAAATAAGGTCAGATTAATTGATAAACTTAACCTAAAATTTTTTTTTAGTTCAGATCAGGTTATATCAGATTATCTGTTTAACCTGACCTAAACTGAAATCTGAAAATTTTCAGAATATTTATTAAAATATCAAAAAAAAAATGATGCAAAGCAATTTTTTTTGAAATATTGCAATCTATTTTTTTATATTAAAATTATATAAAAAAGTGAATTGTAATACTGCAACTAACTTTTTATATATAAAATCAATATAAAATGTGAATTCTAATACTGCAATTCACTTTTTATATATAAAATTAATATAAAAATATGAATTTTGATATTGCAATTCACTTTTTATATATAAAATTAATATAAAAATGTGAATTTTGTTACTGCAATTCACTTTTTATATATAAAAATAATATAAAAAGTGTTAATATTTATATTAACAATGATAATTTAAATATAAATTCAGTTGAATTTATTTTCATACTAATTTCATCTGTAATGAATTCAGAATTAAACTTAAATACACAACTTGTTACATTATCTGCATTTGACAATATTTCATTTATAGTACAAAATATCTTTTAAAATTCAAAGTAATAATCAATATCATTATAATGACAAACCTTAATTCGTTTGTATGAAAAATTAGGATTGTGCAAATTATCAATATATTTTCAAGCTTGGGATGTACTTTTTGGCAAAAGTGAATCACTTCTCAAAGAATATTTAAATAGTTGAATTATAACATTACCAAGTAAATTTAGTACATTATATCAAATTAATAAATTAACATATTCTGAATATACTTTATTTGGAAAAGTTGATATCTTGAAAATATCAATTGGAGATTTGCAAAGTATATCATCAAATTCTTGAAATGATTATGATATAAATGTAGTTACCAATAAATGTAATATTATTTGATCATTTTCAGAAAGATTCTTTATTTAAAATTAAAGATATTAACTTTAAAAAAAAAGTGATAAATGATAAAAAAAAAATCAACTCATTTTATTATCTCTTCTTAAAAAGAACTATTATTATACTTTATATCCATCAAATAAACCTTATTATTTTCTAATAAATTTAATATACTAAATTCATTTTTCTCCTCACCATCTACTATTTTTTTGTTAAGTTCATATATATTAGAATACTTATAATGAATTTCATTTTTCTCTTCATTCTCTATTATTTCTTTCTTTGTAATACTTATAACTTGATTTGATATATTTTTTTGAAGAATTTTTAAGTGTATGTATATTAGAATATTTATGATTTTTAAGAGCTTGAATAGTAGCAAATGATTTAAAACAAATATTACAATAGAAAGCCATTTTGTATATAAAATTTTTAATTATATTATTGTTATTATAAATCAGAAAAAAATCACAAATTATAAAAATGTCTATATATAAATAAACAAATCACTTGACATTTACTATAAAAATTTGTATTACACTAATTCATTTAAAATTAAAAATATAGTAACTCATTGCAAAATATGATACTTTTCATTTTATATTTTCAACATAATGAAAAGTACCTACTTTAACATGAAGCTCATTAGAAACTTTTTTATATAAGATGTTAAATATTAATGATTAATTGAATGTTAATTATTATTTGATTTATGTAGCATTAAGTGATTTAAACTTTCGTAAGCTTAATCAGAATATTTAAAGTGACTTTGCAAAGTGGCTTATTTCAATTTTCAAATAAACTTTATTCTTAGAAACGCAAATTTACATTATGACAAGCAGAATTCATTTTTCAAGAAAACTTGCTTTCAAGAATAATAATATTAAATTAAATTTAATACTTGAAAAATCATTATCTAAGGGCCATAAAAATATATCTAAAGAAAATAAAAATCCTGTTACTTATGATAATTCTAATACTATTACATTAAAAAAAAAGTCTTCAAAATTACCCAATGAACCTGCAAAAATAAAAAGAATTAATAAAGAAGCTAAGAATATTGAGAAAGATAAAGAAGGTAATTAACTTCGCATCTAAATTTATCAAGTTTATTTAATTCTTTTATTCTTAAAATAGATATCAATCAATTAAAAGATCATCAGAAGATCGTATATAATATTTATTGTTAAAAATTTATATATTTTATATTTAGAAGATATAATTAACTAAATATTTTTTATATTTTATATATTTTCCATTTATTTAGCAATGTCTTCTTATTTTAACTGTACAAAACATCCTAAACCACTAATCAATATTAAAGAATTTGAAAAAATAGTTAACTGCCTCAATGATAATGCAATTATCTTCAAAGAAATTATATCTAATTCAACAACTGCAAATCTGTTTTCTGTTCTTAATATTGAAAATATGACAGAAGAAGAAGATTGTAATAATATGATTAATAAGAATACTACTGAAACCCAGTATATTCAAATAGATACTGATGAATCTAATTCTGATTATATTTTAGAAAATAATGACCATGTTAATTATAATAAATACTTAGCAAATGAAGTGGATTTATGTTAAATAATGATATTAGTAGTATACTACTAAATAAAAAAACATTAAAAGGTATAGTGATAAAACAAAATTTTAAACTTTAATATTTATTAATTATATATACTACCCTTTCAAAAGTATCTGCCCAAGCTCAATTTAATTTTCTCAAGATTGAATATATAAAGTATGATTTTTTTTTAAAGAAAACAATTCCCTTGGTTTTAATGATTAAAATGAATATATTTTTATTGTATTATAATATATGTACCAGATTTGAGAAATGTCTAAAGCCGTGTTTGATCATGTGATATTAAATTATTTGTCGTCCCTTCCATCACATCCCAATTTCCATTTTTACTATTTATCCTGAGGACGTAGAATTTTTTCGAGTTGTGAAAATTATTTATCACATACCTATTTATCATACGCCTACTAAACGACCCTAGCATCACCATGTAAAAAATGGTAGCCGGATTTGTTGCCAGGTTACATACACATAATCTGCGCACATGATCTGGGCGATTATTTTCGGTAATTATTATATTATTTTTATTTAATAAAAAAGCTATTTTAAATATATTTACGCTACCTTAGAATAAAAAATATATAAACAAATATAATCTGTAAGTAAGTTGTATAATTAAACCTGAAAAATTTTGGTCTTTTAATTAAAAAAATTTTTGGGTTAAATTATTTTTAGTAATTTTATTTTATCGTGATGTATTTTTATTGGCAAGAAATGTTATAAGTTGTTTTATGTACTTTTAATTTTATTATTTATTATAATAAACTATTAAAATACTACATTTTACTATATAGATCATGTATTTTATTTGTAAATATAATTAACGCTAAATAGATTGTTCTTAATATACATTACAAATATGAAATATTATTAAACATACTATGTCAAAAGAAGAGTGTCCTTTTTCTGATTTAATGTGTAAACCCATATTACATTCTGATATAAGGGAAACTATATAACGCCCAATTTCACGATTAAAATATTTTCAATATTTTAACTAATATTATTTTAGTGTTTGCAACATTTTTCAAAATAATTCCCTTTTCATTAAAAAATTCCAAACTTTCTCTAGTACAATGACACCCTTTACAAACCTTATTTTGTATTTGATGACATTTTAACAATTTCATAGAAAAATATTTTGTAAAAAAAAGAAAGGCGATGTGTGGCGTAAAAGAGTTTTATAATTACCGAAATAATCGTCCGGATCATGTGCGCAGATTATGTGTAACCTGGCAACAAATCCGGCTACCATTTTTTACATGGTGATGCTAGGGTCGTTCCTAGTTATTAAAAATTACATCATAATTCTGGCCAAAATTATTTATATCATATGATAATACAAAATTGTAATTCTGACTGGCATCATAAATTTGACCTGAATTAATTCAGCATTAAATTTAGGCCATTCGAAGCTCATTCAGGGGTCATTTCAATATGGCCAAATGGCTTGGTCATTTGACATCACTGTTTGATTATTGGAAGTCATTTAATTCTATTTGTTATAATTCACTATTAATTTTATTACATTACTCAATTTCGAAATGTAAATTTTTATTTACACTAATTAGAATTAATAAGATTAAAACTAATGTTTTTATTTGAAAATATAAATAACGCTGATCAATTCCCTCATTACATTTTGACTATAAAAAAAATCTATGCAGTATGTAACCAAAAATTATGTCCAAAATAGATTTTTAAAATTTATTACAAAAAAAAATTGAGCTTCTATGCTAAACCCTTATAGTCCATATTTTTCGGTCCTTTAGTAGTACACATTTTCAATTAATTTATATGTTGATCACCATCTATTATCAATTCGTTATTATTTGGGTCTTTTCTATTTACATTTTCTACATACTTTGATTATTCTGTTAATATCACCACGATATTAAGATTACTATCTATTACTTGTTTTTTATTGAAGGATCTTAATTCCATATCTCTATTTCACATGTAAACGTATTGAGCATCACGCGTTAATACATTGAATTAAATGGATGGTGTAGTGTTAGCCGAAAGCCGGAGCCGAATTCCTGATTGCCGATCATCCGGACCCGGCTTAATCGCAGAAAATCCTCTGGAATTCCACGATGATCTACGCCTGAGCCGGGTCCGGATCACGTACACCATTATGAATGCGAGCTCCTTATATTAAAATGTTCATTATCAATAAATTCTCCAATAACTTCGTTTTGATTCATTAAAAAAAATCTACTGTGCCACAAACATGTAATATTAAGTTATTTACAAATAATAGGATTTTCTTTTATATCCAGTTGCTAGTCATCACTGCTTATAATATCATCGTTCGAAATTTCGATATTTATGAATGAGGGAATTACTTTCTCTTAGATTAAAAGGCTGTTGTTCAGATAGTATTTGTGATATGCAAAATTATTTTTTACTTCATTTAGTATTATACAATATAATCATAATTAAATTAATTAATAAGTAAACATGATTGGACGTTAGTCGCATCAAAATTTTGAATTATTTAACGCATAAAAATTTTTAATCAATTGAAATGTACTGCTCGAAACATCAATTTCCAAAAAACTAAATTACGACTAAAGTACGTTAATAATCTCATCATTATCCAAATTTAAATAAAAGTCACAATTCGAATAGGATTCACCAAAATTTATAACCATATAATATACACTTATTGTAGGCAATATGGATTTACCATAACCAGAATTCCTTTTGATGATCGATCATATAGTTATGACTGATTCAGAAGTTTTTAAATTAATAGTTGTAAGTAAATACGATACATTGGTTGTTTTCTGATAAGACATGCTTCGGGCAAATTGGTACATTTTTTTTTTAAAACTAATATTATTATTAATTGTTAACATTTACTACTACTACTGCTACTACTGCTACTGCTATTACTATTACTATTATTATTAATTTTTTACAATTTTTTTTTAGACAACTTTACATATAGCATGTTAAATCGTAACATAACACGCTATTTATTATCTATTGATTATATAATTGATTCGTGTCATAAAGTATTAATGCAGATTCTATTGTAAAAAATCTATACATGCACACACATATAAAAAATGGTCATATAAAATTAAAAAATCGCCTTGTACTATAATAAATGAAAGAAAACTTGGAATAACTAAAAAAAAATGTTGTTTGTATTTGTAATAAAAACCAGACGAAAAAATATACGAAAAATGTTTGTAATTGTAATAAAAATCCGAGAAAAAAATACAAAAAAAAAACGGTAAGAACTTAAATAATATTGGCGTTTATAATAAAAACCGAAAAAAAAGAATATTAATAAACGAAAAAGTCGTTTGTATTTGTAAGAAAAATATACGAATAAATAGTGATAAAATAAGATAACCCAAAATAAACTCGAACGATTTGTTTGCGTTTGTAATAAAAACCGATAATAATAAACGAAATAATAAGTTTTCATATTTGATACTTATCGGAATTTATGTCACAATCATCGCAACTTGGTAAGTTTGGTAAATTTGATAAGTCAGAATCGTCATTTCTTAACATTACTGTTGTTTCACTTTCTTTAAAATTATTTACCAAGTTTATGTTGACTTTAGGATCAGTAGAATCAATAATTTTAATAAGTTCTGAATTTACTTTATGAATATCCGGTCTTTCATCTGGTTCTTGTCTCCAACATTCTATTCAAATAGATTATAAAATTAGATCGTACAGTAATATTAAAAAAAAATTAATAATATTAAATAGCTTAAACTTACTTTCGTAAAGCGCAATGAATTTATCGTTTGTGTTTGGAATAGGTTTTTCTCTTTCACCACCAAGAATTTTTAATATAATAAATGCATTATCATTCCTGGTTTCATAATTGAAAGGTGAAGAACAACTCGTTAATTCCCAAAAAATTACTCCTAAACTATATATATCTGATTTTTCGTTTAAATCGTAACCTTTAACATTATTAAGAATTTAGGATCAACGTAAGGTATTATGCCACGATTGCCACGTGGTTTAGTAAGTGTATATGAATCTTTTTCTTGTTGAAGTGAACGTGAGCATCCAAAATCTGATAACTTTATTGTATTTTGATGTATTAATATATTTTTGGGATGCTAAATAGAATGATAACTTAATGTATTAATTATATAATATCATAAAATATTATAAAAATTTTAAAATAAATTAATCTTACTTACAAGATCTCCATGTATAATTTTATTATCATGTAACCATAAAATTGCACCTGTAATTCCTTTGGCAAACTTAAATTGAATTTCCCATTTAATTAAAGATTTAGTGTTGTCTTTTAAGTGTTTTTCTAATGTCCCTCCATCCGCATATTCAAGAACGAACGAATAATTTGTTTTATCCGATTCGTCTTAAATTATAAAAAAAAATTAACAAAACACTTTAAATATATCAAACGACTAAACATGGGTAACGAAACCGAAACTTCCCGAAACTCTGTCGGTTTCGGTATATACGAAATAGAGTTTCGGAAATGCATTATTATTAGTTTTCCTTACAGTAAATCTTAAATAAAGGTATCAAGTTCAATTTCTAATAGTTTGTTCACTATTAAATTATTCCTAACTTAAATCCAAATTAACTATATAATTATTAGGGTAGAATTTGTTCACTCCATTATATTCCTCAATCCTCACATAACGTCGAGTATTATGAATTTCTTGATTTTAGTCAATTCAGATTGATGATTATTGAACACGTGATTTTGTCAATATGACGTATGGCAAGTTGTTTAAGCAATTTAATTGGGTGATGCTGGTTTCGGGATATCGGGATAGGTTTCGGAATATCGGAAGTTGTTTCGAGTTTTGGTAGAAGTTTAGGTTGCGGGTTGAGTTTCGATTCGTATATACCGAAACCCGAAACATTCGGAAATGCTCTTAAGAGTTTTGATACCCATGTTTACAAACGACCAAACGATTATCATACCTTTTAATTTCGTAACTCCATAAAATCGAATTATATTTGGATGAGAAGCTATCATCATTAAATTAATCTAGCACATTAAAAATAACAATGTCAATAAAATAATACGGTTGCAGTATACTATAATAAACAGAGTTAAATCACTTACATACTTCGTTAATGATTTCTTTCATAGAGCTTAAACTTTCATTAAACTTTTTAATCGCAAATTTTGTGGTGTTTTTCCAATATGCGGCATGAACCGTAGAAAATCCTCCGGAGCCAATATTAGAAAAATTTTTAAATTCTTGAGAATCATAGTAACGAATTATCTTATCACCCAATAATACAGTGATGCTATTTGACTCACGTATCTTTTATAAAATAAAGAAAGAAATAAATAAGAAATAAGTTTATAATAAATAAATAAATAAATTGAATGTTTTTAAATCAGAAATTCAGAATATATCCTAATCAACTGAAGGATAATAAGGTTAGACTCAATAAGATTCAACCAAAAATAATAATTTACCTGTATATTCGTATTGTACTTGTTTTATTTAAAAAATGCCAAAAAGAAAAAAATTAATAAATAAATATGATAAATAAAAATAAATAAATTAAGATCACGTACATTCATAGAATGATTGACAGCAGTATTAATGTTATTACTATCAAGGAAATAGGGAATATGAATCTTTATAATTCACAATCGCGGAGAGAAAAGGTTATTAATATTTAAAATGATCGATCGTAAAATTAATACTTGTTACTTATGTTGCACAGAATCTACTTATTCTGGGTGAGAATTATTGTTTATGTTGTACAAGAGTTATCAGCCCTGTACAACGCAACCACTTTCAGCCCAATTTTTTTTTTGAAATAGCCACCAATTTCTGTGAGTTGAATATCAATATAAGGAAATGAATAGGGCCATTATGTTTTTTGATCAATTTTGGAAAAGCTCAGATAAAAATTTGTTTTATAAATAATACTTAATGCGTTATGTTTTATGAACATTCTATACATGACAGTATTTACGTATAGGGTCAGTTGATCAAAGATAAATATGGCATTAAAATGGTGAATAATTTTAATTTCAATCCTTTGCCCTTCGGGGTAAGTTTTTTTTATATTTTGGTCATTATTTTCGTTTAACCTGATTTGTTGGGGATATAATAATTTATTATTGTATTCTAGATATTTAGTTTAGTATACTTTATTGTGTTTGGTTTTATTAATTTCAGATCAAACTAAAGACATATATGTAACTTTCAATTAATTTTAATAAAATTTTCTATTTTGATCTTTTAACACCACAAAATTAACAAATGGCCAAATCTATCAGTAAATAATTGTAAATTTTCGTTGGAAAATAACAATGAAATCGATGTAAAATACTTTTTTTATTTTTTTGACCCATTTTTTATTATTCAATTTTTATTTTATTTATTCCATTTTTATTTTATTTTCTTTGATTTTTACTTTTGATTTTATTATCATTGTTATATTATATTTTAATTAAACAAATAACAATTATGCATTAAATTATTGGTAGATTGTCAACATTACTGACAAGATTGTCCAGGGACGGAGTCCCTGATGTTGTTAGACGCATATCTAGTTACTATATTTATGTTTATGATAATGCTGTTGAACAATATTTAATATATTTAGATGTATCTTTGTTGATACAAATTTGGACGAACACTTTCTTTCGATTATGAGGATTTCTTGTATTTTAGCTTTTCTTAAATCACTTTTTTTGCTTTGAATTCCAAAATTTCCGACTCCATTTTCAAAACGGAGTTTACCAAATTTTTTTTTTAAACATTGATGACAAGTTTCCAATTAATAAATGGATTTTTTACGATTTTTTAAATAAGAAGACAAATATTATTAAACTTAAATTACTAATTAGAAAATTGGTTCGGTTTGTATTTCGGGATTAACTTACTAATCAAAACGAACGATTATAAATGTGTTGCTATTTGTGTATTGTTTCTACTCACGCCAAAAATATGCTATTAAAAAAAATTTACTAGCTAGCCATAATAGCATAGAAAATAGACATAAAAACGCAAAATAACTTTTAAAAGGTTCTCATCCTTCTCATCCACCGTTGAGAAACTCTTTGATTATTGGGAATTTGGAAAACATGAAATCAAATGATAATCACACTACGCAGGATTATTATAGTCTGCAATGTGTTGGATTGTTTCGTACCTTTGCAAATTTCTGATAATGGAAATGAAAGTGCTCACCATAATTTGATTGATAATGGAATAACCTTGCATATTAGTGCTATTAACACTGCTGTTAATACTGTGACTTATATGCCTCAAAAATTACTTTCATTCACTAAATGATATATCTATCGTGTTATATATTCCGAAATCCGAATTACATCTAAATAATCCTGATAATCAGTTCCACACTATTATAATTTACAGACTTTAATCCGACAACAGATTCAGCAACGAGTTCAACAACCCGTTCAATACTTCTCATATGTATTTTCTTTTGAACTTGGGTTATAACCTTTTTGATTTATTTCGTTAGACAGAGTTATAGCGATATCTATTAAATATTATTAACTTTATTTATTTCTATTTATAATAAAACATTATGAGTTGCTTGGATGTATTCTCTTTAACAAAAATAAATAAGTAAATTTGACTAAGCTTTATTATGATTATATAGTGCGTAATAAATAAATATTAAATTTAATAAATAGGTTTAAACTTCCAAAAATTTTGATTGTATTTCAGAGCGCAATTTTAAAAAGTTGTGTTGAATTTTATTAGTTAAATCTTTCCAATGAATTGTATATTTGATTCTTGACCATTACCGTAGAGCGCTGCGTAGTACAGTACCCCGGAAACGTCAGCCTAAAGTAGTACCCCGCTGGGTAATGTGTATTATACATGGTCAAATATCTAATTTTGCCTAAATTACTGTAGCACCGGATACTAATCAAAAATATCAAAATTTGTATACGCTCTACGGTAGATGATAAATTATTTTCATCATAATCAAGAAATTTATGAAAAATAATCGATATGGATCGAGTAATAATAATTAGTAAATTTTCTTAAAAAACAGAGAGTAAGGTAAAATTGATGTATTTTCAGTGAAAGTATATTGAGGTTTTACGAATCTTTAAATAAGGATTATATGAACGCCCACATTTCTTCATTATCTCTATGGTAATATTATTGACCATAAAGAACAGTTTTTGTTTTTAAAAAGGTTATTTTTTCTTTTTAATTATTTTATTATTTCAACATACCTCATTAATAAAAACAGTTTTTTTTTCCATTTTACAAGGATATTTCTTTTTTTTCAAATTATAAAAAGAAAAAAAAATTATATTGATTCTGTGGACTTCTCCTGCGTACCCTTCAAAAAATGTCACGAAAAATCACGTGATATTTTTGCATCACATCGTCACACCCCGGCCGAGTTTCACTGTTTATATTTATCTGAGGGACTTAAGTTTTTTTCGAGTAAGTAAAAACTTATTCGTTACACCCTTATTCGTCACTGTTATTTTCACGTGTTAATGCATAACGCCGTAATGCCGGCCGTTTCGTGACATTTTTGAAGGGTACGCAGGGGTAGTCGATTCTGTGCTGCTGCGGCTGTAGCTATGACGTCTAGACTCGAGTCAATATCATAGTGCGGGCCAAAATGTTTATAATTTTGGCCAACTATTAATTTCCATTTAACATGCAGGCCGACATTGCAATAGTTCTGGCCAGTATTGCCGATCACGTGCAACCGAGTCGGAGTGCGAGTTGAACTCGTTTAATCTCTTTCTTCCAATTTTTCAATTATTGTAACTAATTTATTACTTCTATGATAAGAGGTAGTCAACTATCTATCTCCTCCCTATAAGAAATATGTATACGGAAAGGATACGTTTTGTATACATTTTATGTACGTTTCTTTAGATTCCGTATACAAATTCCGTATATTTAATAAGCAATTCATTTTTGAACATTTTTTACATTTTTTAAAAAAACTAATGTATACGAAATGTATATGGAAAAAATTAATCATGTGGAATGTATACGGAATTTTTAAACTTAATATTTTCCCGTATCATAACGCGAGATCATGTGATTGTTTATTGTTTTGTTATGATACGTTTTTTGTTTTTTATATAAACACTTACTTTGATGAGTTTGATCTTCTGATCTTCCTTTCTGTCTTTCCTTTCCTTTCTCTTTTCTCTTGTCTTATTTTTTTTATTTATTCTAAATTTTTCTTCTTTTTTCGTCACTCCCCTTTTAAAATAAAAACATTTTTTTTCGTACCTCACTTTAAAAAAATTTTTTTTTCATCACACTCCTTTAAAAAAAAATTTTTTTTCGTCACTCCCTTAAAAAAAAAAATTTTTTCTTTTATTCCCACTCTTCTTTTTTTTTAAAAAAAAATTATTTTTCTAACTTTGACTCACTTTAAAAAAAATTTTTTTTATCTTTCCTAACTTCGTTACCCTCTTTTTAAAAAAATATTTTTTTTTGATTTATTCTTTATTCCCCTTTCTTTTTATTATATTTATCCCTTTTTTTATTTCATAGGCCAGCAGATTTTTTTTGTGAGAAGATTCAGTTTCTTTTTTCTTTTTTGTA
>QZLH01000751.1:51290-62061 GCA_003833135.1 Oehlia diaphana | reverse complement strand
CATCGGTGTATATGGAGTATTTATTAGATACCCATGGGATAACAGGTTTATCTCATTGTGTATGGCGTATACACCGATGGATTTTATACTTTTTTATACTTTTTTTATACCGGTGGAATAATTTACAAAAAAATCCATCGGTGTATACATAATACCGATGGGATAAATCATTGTACTCTTCTTCTTCCTAAACTGTACTAAAATATGCAAGACGATACCATAGATGTTAAACAGCCTCAACAACTTTGCGAAACTCCAGTTTTATTTTTAACATTGCTTTGAACTGAAAGAGTAGGACTGCATTGTTTTTTGTATTAAAAAAATAGGATTATAAATATATTTTTCTATAAAAAAAGGAAGCATTATATAAAAAGAGTTTTTTTGAGATGCGAAAAAGGTGATTTTATAAGAAAACCGCGTAACATGTTTTTTCAGTTAATTCACATAATGATTCTTTTTTTTTCACTCTACCCTTCCCTTCCCTTCGCTTTCTTCCCACTTTCCTCTCTCATATTCATCATATTCATTTATAACACTCTTTTTTTTTTATCTTCACGTTTAGACACTTCTACAGTAGGGCCGACTGGGATTGCATTGTATATGCGTAATATTATTTTATAGGGTGGAGCATAGTGCAAAGTCCCTTTATGGTAGGGCACCACCCGTTTATAACGACATCTCATATTAACGACATATTATAGTATAACGACATACCATTTTTTGGATTCCTTTGATGTCATTATAATTATATAAAACATAATAAATCACATTATAACGACAATTAGAAAAAAATTACTAATGGCCCGAAGAGTGTCATATTTGATATTTCCATATGCAATTGGCAACTCATTTGTATAATAGTATTAATGTATTCAATAACTAATGCTAGTCAGCCCAAATGATATCAAAAATTTTAAATTTTCATGAGGTACGGCGGTATCTTCCCCAGTATAGCCACAAAAATTTTCGTAAAATCCCATTTGTCACATGCTTAATTTCTTAATGCAAGCCGAGACATATAATGCCGGCCAAAAATCACGTGGGTGGAAAATTTTTTGTGGCGTTGGTGCGATTGCCACGTGTTATTTTTTCTTCCTCGCAGATCATCACCTAATTGTATTTTGACACGTCATATGATACGATGGAATAAATAACAAGGTCAACAGTGCGGGCAGACAGTGCGGCAAACTTTATCTATTTATAGCTGGAACTTTCCAACTCGGTACTTTCCGTTTTGGAAAACCGGGCAGATTTGGGACATAAGAATATAAGACGTTAGCTTCTTTAATTTTAAATACCAAATTTGAGCAAAATGATAAACGATCATCTGATCAGAAAATTACAAATTATGTAGTTGTATTACCATATAATACTTTTGTTTGCAAAACTTGGTCATATCAAATTCTTTTCTCTTCGAATGAAAAAAATTTTCATTATGGCCACAAGAATACCTCCAGAAATTTTACATACAATATTTAAAGAGTTGGAGAATCATCATTTATCAAAATATATACTTGTTTCAAAATATTGGTGTTCAAATATTTTACCAATATTATGGAGTAATCCTTTGGAAAAAATGTATTGGCAATATCATTATCGAATAATTGAAGTATACATTTCATGTCTGAATAAAGAATCAAAACAAATTTTAAGAGAACATAATATCATACACGAAGTGACAAAAGAGAGTTTTAGTGCTACGTATGATTATACACAATATTTAAGAGAAGTTGAATTTAATGGATTATATGAAGCATGTGGAAATTGGTTACATCTTATTAGTGATAATGATTTAATTTCTTCATATAATAATAACGAAGAAGAAGAAGATGATGATGATGATCATGATGATGGAGAAGATTTTGCTACAAGGTTATTTAACAAATGTTTTCATTATGCTAGATTTAGTGAAAGTAGGTTATCTGATTCGATTAAAAAATCAAAAAAAGATAATATTTATGATAAGCAATTACAAAGTAAAATAATATTTAAAGAATTATTAAAATTATTCGTGGAAAATCGTTTAATACGTTATAAATTAATTATTCAAAGTGGATTTTACTCATTTAATCATTTATCCGTCATTCCAGAAATTATTCCTAACGGATCACATTTAGATTTTATGAGAATTAATAGTAATAATCAACACTCTGTTTTGGAAAGTTTAAGTCCAACGTTCACATCTATTGATAAATTGACTATCAAGTGTGATGATGATGATGATGGTTTAGCTTCGTATTTAATAAATGGATTACCAACTATCAACTTCTTGAAGATACATATGACGAATAAAGATATGCCGAAATTATCTAATTCTATAAATGAAGTCTTAATTAAAAATAAGGATAGCTTGATTCATCTTTGGCTAAAACAAGGGGGTAATTGTTTTAATTTAGATATATTTAAACAATGTAAGAATTTAAAAACATTGAGGATAACCGATTCACATTTATCAGATGCGAAAAATATGAAACCTTCATTTTGGACTGAAGATACTTTAATTCCTTTTATATCATCATCTCCTACTAATTCATTAAATAGATTAACGGAATTTAGTTTAAGTATTGACGCCAGCGTAAATTTGATTCATCTTTCAACAATTATTCAAAATACTTGTGGACTTTTAGAATATTTGTTTTTAAAATGGGAAATTGAACAAGATTCTCAAAATTCTTGTTTATTATTTCAAAGTATCCTTGAAAATTGTCAAAAATTAAGTGGAATTTTTATTACTACTTCTATTGATACTATTAAATTTATACCAAGATTTTTAATGGAATGTTCAAAATTAAAATATTTAGGTGTAGATTGTTTAAGAAAAGATAATTTAGATCTTACAGATTGGTTACCTAAAATTGGTATGGCGATTCGTAATAGAAATAATAATGATTCTTTGACTCAAATCGAATTATTAGGTTTTTATTTTAAATTCATATCTAGTGTTAAATCTTTTAATGAATTCTTGGATGATTGTTCTTCTAATAATGGTGATAAATGTGAAAAAGATGATCTGTTAGAACTATATTTTCATAATGCTATTGATTGGATGAATGAAGAAAAAATTATTTTATTAAGACAATATGCTAACTCTGACAAAATTCAATGTTCTTTAAGTGAAATTGATGAAATTGTGCTTTATAATATTGAAAACAATATTCTGTAGGATTGTAGGATTAGACCTTTTTTTTTAATAAAAAATTAAGTACGTAATTTTTTTTTTAAAAAAATAGATTTAATGCGTTGATAATCATGTGGGTTATATTATACAGTACGTTGTAGTCACGGACTCTCAAGCATGTATAGTTATTTGTACGATCAGCAGCTCAAGACAACAGATCAAACGAAGAACTATATCATATTAATAAAAAGGAAGTGTTCGAGTCAAAAATGTTAAAAACATCTATCACTGACTTTAGAACTTTAGCCAAATTTAATCAAGTGTTAAATCGCAAATCCAAAATGGAATTCTATACGCACGTTGGATCCCGCATCAAGAACAAACACATCCTCACCACCAACAGCGATAGATATGCTTTCGACCTCAAATACTAGATAGATTACTTACACAAAGTTTAAAATACTCTTCGCCACTTTACCTGCTATTACATAGTTTTTTCCACGAGAAATCTCGCACATTTTTAACACGTTCATCTTCAACATCGAATAGAACAAAAGATCGAATTAATTATTTCAAATATTGTTATATCATTTAACTTTATTTAAAATTTTAATCTTAACAATCTTATTTTAAATTCAGAACATTTTTATGTTTCTAACCGACTTTCAAGATAACATTATCATAGGTCATCAGAAATCAAAATTACAACCTCAACAGTCCAGAGCGCAACCACCAGATAGTTGGATCGGATGGATCCACAACCAAATAGAATTCAGGCGCCATTAGCTTCACACCACTTCACACCTTTTTATTTCACCCGACCGGATGGGCTAAAGACCGACTCTGCAGGGTTAATATATCAGACTTGAACTGTTTAATGGTGCTAACTTGATCCGCATATATTGTATCACGAGTCGCTACTATAGCCTAATTTTTCCTTATTAGTTTTATTAGTCGACCCTTTGTTCCAATAAGGAAGGTCAAGTTGAATACTTTTGCGATAGATAGATGGTGAAGAGATGTTATCAATGGAGTCTAGTTTTTATTTAGTACTATGGATTTCTTTTACATTAATTAGTATTTTATATTATATTCAACATATTTTGTAATATTTTACTATAGCAAACTTTGCTATATGTATTCCTGTATATAATAAAAAAATTTTTTGCAATTGTTATCGATCCTATGTTTTTTTTGCAACTTTTGTATCATGTACTAGTAGTATATTAGTTTATTTGACATGCCATCTTGTTTATGCGCGTTCAAAGTATTGTCAAAATTTTCATACAAATAACGATAAAATTCAGTTGATGAGCCGTTCAAAATCCTATCGATCAGAATCCAATTACAACACATAATCCCGTTTACAAATTTAAAATTCCGAAACTACATTATATCTTTTTATTAATATATAATTAATAATTTCTGCGAATATTAATGTTTTATTGTAAAAAAAAATTAATATTTATTATTAATGTTTAATAATTTTGCAAAAATTCTGCAATTGACATTAAAAAACAAATCCATTTTTTGAAATACTAAACTAAATGATCTTATGTTCATTATAATATAATTATCAAGAGGATAATAAGTTTCGGGATAATGTGTCGATCGGGATCGTGATTTCAGGATTTTGAATTTTTAGGATTATGATTTTGTTAGGATTGTGAGCACCGGATTTGTGTTGTAACAAGATTGGATTTTCGTAGTAGTAAATTTTAAAAGTTGAATAAGTACACGTTTAATTATTGTTAAAAAGTATTTGGTTTTAGGTCGGACATAAGATTAAATTTTCAGAATTGTCAGATCATGACGGTCACGGCACGATTTCTCGATACGACGTAACCTTTTCCTGACAACGATTTCCTGACAAGTCAAAATTCCGAAATGGACATTTTTCCGTCCCGAAAATTACTTTTTCCTAACATGGTATTATCTCAACGAAAATATATCCCGAAAGAACATTGACATGACATTTTCCCAAAATCTAAATTATAAAAAATGATTCTTTGATTTTACTAAAAAAAAAATACTTACTGTAACTTTTTTATATACAGTAATAAATACATTTTATCGCGTAATTTACCTAATTTATATTGTAATTTTTTTTAAAAAAAAAATTTTTTTTTTGAACATAATTTTAAATTAAGTTCAATTTGATAATTTTATTAACTAAAAAATTCCAGTGATATTTACCGTATAAAATAAATGAATTTTGTAATATAAAAACACATGATATATCTTGTCTGGTCATGTGTACGTTTTAATTGAAAGCTTTCATAATTTTGATTTTCGGGAAATGTCATGTCGGG
Source organism: Oehlia diaphana (assembly GCA_003833135.1). Lineage (NCBI taxonomy): Eukaryota > Fungi > Glomeromycota > Glomeromycetes > Glomerales > Glomeraceae > Oehlia > Oehlia diaphana. The sequence continues at coordinate 56,631 of QZLH01000751.1, read as the reverse complement.
AAATAGTTATCGGGAACAAGAAAATGGATGTCGGGAATCGGTCCGACAACGACCATGATCAATGACAAAGTAAAGAATAATGAATTTAATAGAATCAAGACTTTTATTTATTATAAATTTTTTTTTTTTAAAAAAAAATACAATATTTTTAAATATGTATGCATCATAAAATTATATCTTATTATTCCAAGCAAAATAATCTGACGGTTAAAATCGCTAAAACTGATAATGTTAAAAAGTAATTAAAATATTATTTGTATATCATGTAAAATGGTATAAAGTATATACGTATATCATATAATGAATTATAATATATAGATATGAATTGGTGGTTATCATATTGACTTTGAAAAGAACATTGTAAAAAACAATTTATTCTGACAAAATAATTTCATAGAAGCTTGTTTTATTTTATATAATTTAATATTGTAAATGTAAAGCTCATTAAATAATATTTACATATAATTTAAACTAACTAATTTCTTTATTTAAAAAATTATTAAATAATATAGGGAGTAATGCCCTTATATCATCTTAACTTTTCGTGTTAATAAGAAATATTTACTATAAGGAGTACCTGATTTCATCCTACACTTATCCTGGAAGGAAGTGTTGGATTTTGGCCGCACTATCTGCTACTGGGGAAGAAACTTCTATGAAGATATTATTTGTCAACATGGTTGCCCTGCAAAATTATTGCCAGATAGAGAAACCCATTTTAATAATCAAATGTAGAGAAGCTCTTAGAAAAATTTGGAATTAAACAACTCCTTATAATTCACAAACCAATGGTTTAGTTGAACGATTTAACCATACCTTATGCGAACGGCCGAAGGATTTTTTGGCATTTGACCACGGCTAAACAGCTAAATGGCCAAACGCCAAAATCGGCCAAGGCCAAATTTATGGCCAAAAGTACCACCTATTAGTACGTATTTTGCGGACCACAGTAACAGTACCCCCCATGCTGTACCCTACAAAAAACAACTCCCATTTTCTGGCGATCTTATTAACTAAATAAATATAATAAATATCTCGGGTGTTACATGTATAAGACATTAATTGTTATATAGGTTTCAAACTTACTCATTAATAATAATAAAAACTCGCGTAAAGGGTCAAACCTCGAAACTTGTATCATACCCGGGGTATTAAAGCTCCCCTTATGGCCGCACGGCCAAATCCGGCATTATAATTTGCCAAAGATTTTTTTGGCCATTTACCATGGCCAAACAGCTAAATGGTCAAAACGCAAGGACAAATTTATGACCAAAGGTACTAGTACCTATTAGTACCGTATTTTACGGACCAAAGTACCCCATGCACAGTTACCCCGCAAAAAACAACACTCATTTTCTGACGATCTTATTAACCAAATCAACATCTCAGATGTTATATGTATAAGACATCAATTGTTATATAAGTTACAAAATTCCTTCATTAATAATAAAAACTCGCGCAGTAGAGGGAGGAGATGTAAATGTCCGAAACTTGTATCATACCCGGGGTATTAAAGCTCCCCTTATGGCACACGGCCAAACCCGGCATTATAAATTTGCCAAAGATTTTTTTGGCCATTTGACCACGGCCAAAATAGCTAAATAGCCAAAACGCCAAATCGGTCAAGGCCAAATTTATGACCAAAAGTACTAGTACCTATTAGTGCCGTATTTTGCGGACTACAGTAACAGTACCCCCTTGTGCACTGTGCTCTACAAAAACAACTTCTATTTTCTGGCGATCTTATTAACTAAATAAATATAATAAACATCTCAGGTGTATATGACATCAATTATTATATAAGTTCAAACTTCCTTCATTAATAATAAAAACTCGCGCAGTAGAAGAAACGTCCGAAATTTGAATCATACCCGGGGTATTAAAGCCCCCCCTATGGCCACAGACAATGACGGAATGGCCCGGCATTATAGATTGCCAAAGATTTTTTTTTGGCCATTTGATCACGGCCAAAACAGCTAAATAGCCAAATCGCCAAATCGGTCAAGTACAATTTTATGGCCAAAAGTACTAGTACCTATTAGTACTGTATTTTGCGGACCAAAGTACCTCCAATGCACTGTACCATGCAAAAAACTCTTATCTTATAAATAAATATAATAAACATCTCAGGTGTTACATGTATAAGACAATAAAACTCACGAAGTAGGGGGAGATGTAAGGGTAAAACCTGTATGGATCATACCCAGGGTACTAAAGCTCCCTTATACGGTAGTGATTGGAATTTTGGCCGCGGACAATGGCCACGGCTAAGCCCGGCATTATAGATTGGCAAAGATTTTTTTTTGGCGCCAATGGACAAACAGGCCAGGTAACAGTCAAAGCCGGCCAATGACCAACACTGCTGTGTTGGGGGTGTTTCACAGAATTGGAACTTAACGATCACATATAATGGTAATATGACAAAATTGTGCACATGCATTAATTCATTAATTCATGCAAAGCACTGCATAACCTTCATTATCAGTAGATAAGATTTCGAAATTACTTACGTTATTATATAATTTACGTTATAGAGTAAACGGAATAGAGTAATTATGACAGTACAAAAATTATAAGTTAGAATATTTCATGCCAGTAAAATTATTCTCCATAATCAATATCAAATCTTATGTCAAAATCTTGTACAAATCTAGCGACACTTATGGTTGTACAATCAGTGAATCTTGATGGTTCACTGAACTTAATCACGAAGTTTAGTAGACAAAATAAAGTTAAATGTATTTAGAAAAATAGAAAAATTCCATTTTTTCAAACAATGAATGAGAAGAAATGTCACTACATTGATGTCAAAACTTACGAATTGATTTCTTGGTGTAAACACTAAAAGATACTGTACATCGTTTAATTCTTGTAATAAAAAGGAGGCTTTCATTTATGATAAAATTACGCGATATTTGAAAAAATTCCTTTTTCCTACTATTTAGGATCTTATTATTATTATTTAATTGTTAAATACTCTGAGAACGCGCTCCCATGGTTATACACCTGTGAAAATACAAATGTATATAACAAGAACCCTATCTAAAAAAAAGACGCCTACATTTAATACGAACAATTTGGGACACTATTTGGGACACTATTTAGGAACTATTTTGGATACTTTTACAAACTATTTTGGATACTATTAGAAACTATTTTGGATACATTTGAGATACTATTTAGAACTATTGGGGATTACTATTTAGGAACTATTGGGGATTACTAATTAGGATCTATTTTGGATACTATTTTGGAATACTATTTAGGATCTATTTGGAATACTATTTTGAAACACTATTTGGGATAGTTATAAAATTATAAAATTTCATAATAGGATTCATCTCCGTACGAACAGTTATTTCTATTATTGACAAATGAGGCTTATAAAATAAAGTGAAAGAAACGAGATGAGATATTAAAATAACTAATAAAAAAAAACATGTTGGAAATTTCCTTTTTTAGTTATTTTGAAAGGGTTTTTTATAAAACAATAGTAACATGCAAATTGTTTTTTATTATTATTAAAGGAGATTTGATAAAAAGATTTCCGTGGTAATAATAACAAGAATAAGAATAACAAGAATAACAAGAATAATAAGATTTGTATGAGACACAAATATCTATATCAACATTTTATAATCGAACGAATATATTTAATTACAGATTTATTGAACCAAAAAAAAAATCATGATTTAATTTGATATATAAGGAAAAAAAAAGCAGGGGCTTAAATCGGCTCAATCGGCTCAATAGCCCCCAAAAAAAGCAAAAATAAAAAGTAAAATAAATAATTGAACAAATTATTTTATCTTTTATTAAAAATTTTTCCGGAAATCACCTTATATGCGTGAATAATTAAAATAATTATTATCTAAGCAGCGAATCAAATTTCCAAAATCTTGTATTGGTTTTTAAATGTATATCATTAAAAAGATTGTCAAATAAAATTATAAATAAAGCATATTTAAAGAATTCTTTATATGATTTTTCTTTTTTTTTTACGTAACCTGCATAAAAAATATAGCGAAGTTTTTAGTGTTAAATACTTAGATTAAGGGGTAAATGTAAAAATGTTTCAAATGGTTCACGCTTTTTTATATATCCTTTTTAATTTATTTTTTTTTTCCAAAGAAAGGGGTTTTCATATTTGTCATATTTGTCAATTTGTTACCATTATAAGACATATATGCAAATTACGTGAAATTTTAAAATAATAATGAGAATTTATCCGTTAATATTAAAGTATTTGTTTTGATTATCGTTATCAATTTTTGAAAAAAAAAAGGGCTCAACAATGAAATCAAAAATATTCATTGTAAAGATAATTCGGGTAAATAGGTAAATATTATGGAAGGACGGGACGGACCGAAAGACTAGAATAATCCAAAAATCCAAAATAATCCAAAATAATCAAAATATGAAATTCAAAATAAAGCCCCTTGGACTATTATAAGATATCATTATAGGAATTTTAATTATTTATTTACAGTATATTTATTTTTAAAGACAAAAAAAGTAAGTGATAAAAGAAGATGATCTTAATTAAAAATAGGTAAACTTTGATCTCGGACCATTTATGGGATTTTATAATATCATTATTTTACATTTATTTATTTTTCATATTATTTCTGAAAATGGTAATGGAAAGAATATTCTCTCCATTTGATTTAGTCTCGGTAAAATATTGTCTCCCATTTGTAAATCCCAAAATCCTTATTCTAAATGATTAAAATCCTTATTTTGTGTTTCCTTTCCCCACCCTCTAATCTTTAACAAACAATTCCTATTTACAAAGTTTTAGATATTAAAAAAAAATCTTTTGGAAATTAATAATTAATATAATATATTCTTTTGTTCGAAAGGACAATTTTTATTATTATTTCATTTCCACCTTTTTTTTTTTTTTTTTTTTTTTTTTTGTTTTCCCATTTTTTTAAAATTTTAAAATTTAAATTTTTTTTTTTTTTTTTTTTTTTTTTTTTCCCCTTTTTTTTTTTTTTTTTTTTTTGATTCGGTATCTCCATATTATAAGAATATCAAACATTAAAGTTTTTTTTTTTTTTTTTTTTTTTTTTTTCTTTTTTTTTTTTTTTTTATTTTTTTTTTCCTTTTTTTTTTAGTCCGAACCTGAACAAGAGTATTAATGAAAGTTTTAAAATTTATTTTGGGAATATTTGGGAATAACTATTTACGATTTTAAATATAATTAATTCTGCCTAAAACTATATATTATATATATAAAAAAAAAATTATAAAAAAGAGGATTGTTTTTTTTTTAAAATAATGTAATTTAATTAATTTATTTTTTAAAAAAAAAAAAAAAAAAAAAAAAAAAAAAAAA
>QZLH01000751.1:4019-50852 GCA_003833135.1 Oehlia diaphana | reverse complement strand
CCAGAACCGCATCTTTAAAAATTATTCGAAAAAAATTTCAAAAAAAAAAAAAAAGAAAAAAATTTTTTTTTTTTTTTAAAAAAAAAATAAAATAAATAAATTTAAATTATTTAAAAAAAAAAAATTTAAAAAAAAAAAAAAAAAAAAAAAAAAATAGAATAATGTTGAATATAATAAATAATAATTAATTAATTGAATAATTAATTAATAACTTATGTATAATTGTTTTCATGCTACTTTTTGAGCACAAACCCTATGATAAAAATAATAAGGTTTATATAATTCACATTCAATTTCAATCTTATCGGTAAGGGAATTGATATCTTTTGGATCTATTTTCATAATTTTGCCAATAGGCCCTTTATAAGCGTATCTAGAATATTCTTTCATAGTAAGAGTACCAATTTTCCCTATTTTATGGGTATAATTACCTAATTGCATGTGACCTTTATCATGAATTACGTTGGAAAATATTGGAAATGATTTAATGAGTGAATGATGGCGTAAAGCCATTTGTGGATTAACATTTATTGCCATTAAGCAATTACATACTAAAGGGTTAAAGTAATTAAAAATTAGTAAAATAATAAAAAAATAATTACATATACACATACATAAAATAATTATATATATATATATACACTTTACACTCTATATACAATAATTATTTACCTGTGAGATTTAATTGCTTTAACGTTGGACCGCAGTTTGAGAATTCAATCTCGGGATCACATATTTCTAACCACCCTCCTGGTTTAAGGACTCTTCCGAGTTCTTGATATACAAAAGTTTCCCATTGTGTCTCCGTAAACTCACTTCCTACCGACTGTATATGAACGAATTCAAATGTGTTGTCGGGAAAAGGAAGTCCCTCTAATAAATTATGTTGACTAAATTCTATATTACTTGGAATAGTACTTTTAGGAAATGTTGATAAATTATCGATTCCAAAATATTTAGGACTTGAATAGTCGGCTGCCATTTCAAGGAGCCAAAAACCAGAACCGCATCTTTAAAAATTATTCGAAAAAAATTTCAAAAAAAAAAAAAAAAAAAAAATTTTTTTTTTTTTTTAAAAAAAAAATATAATAAATTAATTTAAATTATTCGAAAAAAAAAACTTTAAAAAAAAAAAAATTTAATAATAAATATTATTATATATATTATAATAATTACCCAACATCTAAAATTTTTGCATTAGGATCGGATAAAATATTATGGATAGGTGAAGAAAAATTCCCTTTAAATAACTCTTTTATTATAAAGTGTACCAAATGTTCTTTTTCATCGTGGTCACTTTTTTCTTCGAGTTTAAATGATGATAACATTTCATGATAGTTACTTATGTAACCTTTCGGTTTAGGAGGTTTTCTAGTGAAATGGAAACGGGAAGTTTTATTGCCCATAATTTTTTTTTTATATTTTTAATAAAAGAAAGTAAAGAAAAATTGAATATAAAAAGTTATACTGATCATTCTTTTTTTTTTTATTAAAGTTGAGACCTTATTTATATTCAAAAAAAAAAAAAACTTTTATTTCATCTAAAATAAAAAAATTTTTTTATATTATTTTAGAATATTATATTATAATATATTATATTACTTTATAAAATAGGAATATGCAACCTTATTTTAGTCAATCCTCCGCATTCCTATTCGTGCAGATTTTTTTTGTAAAACCCCTACAAGTAATAAAAGAAAAAAAAAAAAAAAAAAATTTTCCTATGTTACAGAATCTTAAAAAATCATGTGATCTGCACTCCTTATTTTTCCATCAATAAGTTCTAAAAAGTTAATAAGAAAATCCGTACTTTACTCGGTTTATGATGGTTTAAATGACTATCCTAAATAATTATTAATAATTGGTTAAAATTTTAAATTTTTTCCTGCAATAATATAAAATTTTGGGTTTCAATATAAAATGTTTTTTAAATATAAATATAAATTATATTACATGGGTTAATAAATTTTGTTACACAAGGTCACTAGATAAACAAGATAAAACAATTAGTAATATAAATCAAATGAGCCACAACATTGAATCTTAAATTCAATTCTAAAATATTTATGTGATTAAAAAAGATATATTATATATAATAATTAATATTTTTAATATTTATATTTTTTTTTTTTTCTTTTTTTTTTTAATATTAATTATATATATATATTATATATATTAAATATATTTTAATATATTTTAATATCACTGCGGGAAAATTTTATAACAAATTTACCGAAAGGGAACCCGAAACAAAGAATCAAACCGAAACAAGAAATCAACCGATAAAATATAATAATATATTTGATTGGATTTACTTTCTAAATATTTGTGATCGATGAAGATTTACTGACCGAACGGGGATATGATGAATATAATGATAAAAGAAATTAAATAATATTAAAATATATATATAAAAAAAAAAAAAATTAATGAAAATTAATTTTTTTTTTTTTTTTTTTGGTGGATCTTTGGGATGTATAAAAAAAAAAAAAGGAATATCGAATAATAGTTTCTTTTGATTGTAGTGTAACAAATGATTTTTTGATGATCATTTTGGCGTGGATATAATTTTTTCAATAAATTTGATTATTTGATTATTTGATGAATACGTGTTACAAATTATTTTTCAGTTACATTTTTTTGCTTACCATTATTTTCACCTAATAAATATTTTACCATATTTGTATTGTAATAAATACAATAGAAATTCAATATGACATCAGGTTCAACAATTTTGTTTAAACCAAATAAAATCATTATAATGAAATAAAATTTCTTTCTTTCTTTTTTTTACTTTACACATGAAACACAATGAAATACAAAAAAAAAAAAAAAAAAAAAAAAAAAAAAACATAAAAAAAAAAAAAAAAAAAAAAAAAAAAAAAAAAAAAAAAAAAATAAAGGAATCATCAAAAAAAGAAATCATATTTTTACAATATTATTGTTTATTACTATTATAACCAGTAATTATCATTAATAATCAATTATTACGTTATAATCAATAAGGTTTAATTATTATTTATACGATTGAATTTATTTAACTGGTTCGTTATGAATGAAAATGCATGTGAATTATGTGAATTGATGTGACAAAGAAGTTTGTAAAAAAAAAGTAGTCAACGTGTGTAAAAAAAAAAAAAAAAAATGTTAAATGCGTTATTAAATGTGTATGCGTGTGTTAAATGCGTTATATGTGTTTAATACCCGTTAGTGCTTTTGAACGTAGATTCTATGAATATAAACATAAGATTTATTTGTTTCAAATTCTTTCACTATTTTATCAACAATTGAATCAACGTCCCCTTTTTTAACATTCATATCTTTACCTATTGGACCTTTTAAAAGTGATTTAACTTGATTTTTTGTATTTTTAGCGCATAATTCTTCCAATTGATTTTTATAAGATCCTAGTGGATATTTCCGTTTTTTATGATGTATATGTGATGATGAGAATGATGGAATTGATTTCAATATTGAATCACTACGTAAAATTATTTGTGGATTAACATTTCTTGTCCTTAAATAATTTATCACTAAAAAAAAAATAAATTAAAAATTTGGTTATTATAATTACATATTATTCAAAAAATTATTTTAAATAATAATAATACCTGTTAAATCAAATTTTTTGGATAAAGGACCACAATTTAAAATTCCATATTCCATGTCACAAAATTCTAACCATCCACCTGGTTTGAGAATACGTGTAAGTTCTGGAAAAACAATTGTTTCCCATTGTAATTCAGTTATATCAAAATTTAAAAATTGTATATGAATGAAATCAAATGAATTATTTTCATAAGGTAATCTTTTTAATATATCATATTGTTGAAATGTGATATTATTTGGAAATGTAGATTTTGGAAATATTGGTTTAATATCAATACCGAAATAACTAGGTTTTGGAAATTCTGATGCCATTTCCGTTAACCAGAATCCGAACCCACAACTTAGGTGATGTATAGCGATTTATTCGTTGATGTATAGTGTAGTGTGGTAATATTGTATAGATTGTATAGCATTTATTCAGTTATTCATTTATTCAGTTATTCAGTTATTCAGTGATTCAGTTATTCAGTTATTCAGTTATTCAGTGATTCAGTTATTAATGTAAAATAAAAAAAAAATGTTAGTCCGTTATTATAATAGCGTACTATTAAAAAAAAAGTGATTTTAATTATAATTACCCAACATCTAAAATTTTTGTATTAGAATTTAATAAAACATTTTGAATATCCGAAGAAAAATTTACTTTGAATATATCTCTCGTTACAATATGAACACAATGTTCACCTTCATTATAATCATCTTTACTTTCATAAGAACGAGAAAAAACTTCATGAGAATTTATACATAATTTAGTTGTTTTATTTTTTTCTTTAGAAAAATATTTTCCCATGATATAAAGGTAATAGAGGAAGGTAATAAGGGTATTGAGGTATAATAAAGGTTATGGTAGGGTATAATAAGGTATAATAAGGTATAGTAAAGGTATAATAAGGGTATAATAATAATAATAATAATAATAATAAGTAAGAGTAAATATTATTATTATCACAATGTACGATAAATGTTGTATTCAATGTTATATATATTCAACGTTATTATGTAAGTTAAACAAAGGGATATTTATACAAAAAACAAAATTTCCACTTTTATAAAAGAATCAAAAAAGAAAGTAACTAATAAATCACACTAACTAAAATTTGTATAAGCGCATAATTTATTTCATGCCCATAATATTCTTTCGTTTTTTTCCGTTGAATTTGATCATCAAAGCTATTCAGGGATCAAAAAAAGTTAATCAATTTAAGGGACTAATAACACGCATAACTAAAATACGCATAACCAATACGCATATAACAAATACGACATAACAGTTAACTAGTACGCATAAAGTCGCATAACTAACAAAAGCTTACTAACAAATATAACTAAAAACGTATTTAACGGATCATTTTTGAATTTATCAGCTGAATATTCTTTTTTCAAATAAAATAATAGAACCAATTATAATCCAATTATAATTCTCAAAATTTCTTGGCACATATTTAATACTGGTTAAACGTTCAGGATAATAACTAAATATAGATAATATAATTGCACGTCAAAAAGAATGATTATTACTCCGCAAAAATAAAAAAAAAAATAAAATAAATAAAATAAATAAAAATAATAATAATAATAATAAATAAATAAATAAATTAATTACCTCAAATATTTTTTTTTCTCATATATATATATTTATATATATTTATATATATATTTTTTTTAAAAAAAAAAAAAAATTTTTTTTTTTAAAAAATACAATTTTATAAATTATATAACTTTATAAATTGTAATATAATAATAATTCTTTTAAAAGAACGATCAAAATGATCTCGTTCTAAATTTCAATTCTATTATTTCTTTTTTAAAATGGTACAATCAAAATATTCTTATCTTTAATAATATTAAACAGGTTATAATTTTCTAAATAAGGATATACTGATTTTACAAGAATTTCGGGCTTACTACTTAATAGGGAAATTAATTCAAATGATTATATAATTTAATTTATTTCAACGTCTCTTTTATTAATAAAAAAAACTTTTAATATTAATATGATTAAAATGAAAATTATCTTCATTTTCAATATAAAGATCCACAAATATATTAAATTATTATAATTATTATAATAATTATATAATTTTCGATAAAAGTGTTCGAAATAAAGTTTCATAGTTTGGACGTTTTACAGATCAAATTTTAATCAAATTTGTGAAAAATTTCACAATAACAGATAATTTAAAACAATATACTGTAATAATATAATAATAAAAATATTATTATAAATAGAAAATTCCCAGTTTAAAATTTAAAGTTTTATCAAAGTTTATTAAACTTTGATTTATTTATAAAGTACAAAAAGAAAATATTTATTCATTCAAAAAAAAAAAAAAAAAAGGTTTGCATTTTTGAACCAATCATTTATAATGACTATCAGACAATAAAGATAAATTAGACAAGGAAATGCAACCTTGCTTTTTTTTTTTCTTTCTTTTTTATTGTGCAAATTATTTATGGTTAAGTCGCGTTAAATACCTACTTTACCTACTTTATATATGGTACCCTTGTAATTTACTTGATTGTATATTTACGGAAGTATTATTATACGCCATGTATGAACGGCTGAAGTAGTTTAGTTACCCTTGAGACACCTTTAGTTGTAATATAAACGCCTTATCAAAACAATATTTATCAAAACAATATTTATATTAAAAATCTTATTTTATTTAAAAGGTTAAAAGAATTTGTTAAAAATTTTTACAAATATATATATATATATTTAAATAATTTATATACAGTATAAAATTTGTTACGTTTGTAATATAATATAATATAATATAATATAATATAATATAATATATAACAAGTAACAACAATAAAAATAAAAAAAAAATAAAAAAAAAATTCCAGAGTAAAACCCAGTTTTAAAAATGGCTCACAAATAAAAATCATTTCTTTTTTTGAACATAAAATCTATGAACATGGAAATAAGTGTTATGTGAATCAAATTCACGTGTAAGAATATCTTTAATGTCAGTATTTATCTTTGCAATTTTACCAACTGGTCCTAATAAAATATCTTTACAACATTTAATTGTAAGAAATCCTCCTAATATTCCTAATTTTTTTGCATATGATCCTAACGGAAAATGTCTTTTTTCGTGATAAACAATAGATGATGAAAATGATGGAATTGATTCAATGAGCGATCGATGACGTTGAACTATTAATGGATTTACATTTCTTGATCTTAAATAAGTACATACTAAAAAAATTTCAATAAAAAAAAAAAAAAAGGTTAGATTTTTTAAAAAAGTATAAAAATGTGAAAGTGTGATTTAATTTAATTTACCTGCGGAATTTATTTGTTTGGCAGTTGGTCCACTATTATAAAATTCAAATTCAGGATCACATATTTCTAACCATCCACCTGGTTTAAGAACACGTGCAAGTTCTTTGTATACGATGGTTTCCCATTGTAATTCGGTAAAATCACATGCTAAAAATTGCATATGAATAAAATCGAATGTATCATCTTCAAAAGGTAATCCTTCTAATATATTAAGTTGTTTAAATGTTACGTTATTTGGAACTGTAGATGTAGGAAATACTTGTAACATATCGACACCAATATAACTTGGTTTTGGGAAGTCGGCTGCCATTTCTGTTAACCAGAATCCGGAACCACACCTTTGAAAAACGCGATGATTATATAAAATAAAAATTAATAAATATAAAATAATTTTGGATTTTAAAAATTATAATAAAATTTAATAAATTTAAATAAATTCATAATTTCATTTTTACCCAATATCTAAGATTTTCGTATTACTATTTAATATATCATGAACATTAGAAGAGAAATTTTTTTGAAATATTTCTCTTATTATGACATGTCCTAAATGTTCCCTTTCCTCAAAATCCATTTTATTTTTTGTTATTAATTTTTGTGAAGAAAACATTACATGATAATTACACGTATAATAATTTGTAGTTTTAGAAGAATGATTTCCCATATTTTAAAAACAAAAGCAAGGAATTATAATGATGTGTTTATGATGTATTTATTATACAAAGTAATATTAGAGATATTAGAGATATTAGATATTAGAGATATTATACAAAGAGATTTATTTACAATATTTTATAATAAATCTATTTTTTTTTAAAAAAAAATTTTTTTACGATTCTTTATCCTCTTTTTTTTCACTGTATTTATATTCATTAGATATTTATAAAAAAATTACGTAATTTGTTTATTAGTTTTAAATATATTAATTTACGTTTTACAAATAATTCCTCTTTAAAAATCGACTAATTTGGAAATTCAATGTGAACCAATAAAGAATATAACGGATTAATCGTAAGATTTTTAAATTAATATTATTGATTTCTTTTTTTTTTTTTTTTTTTTTTGAAACATTCGGAAAATAATAACCTTTAATGTATAATTAATTATTTTTTTTTTTACCTTAAAAGATTTATAACATTTTATAAAAGAAGATCCGGATCGAAGAAAACACGGCACGGATAATCCCGACACAATGTTTGATCTACTTTATTACGTAAGATGTTAAACGTCAAATATTATCAGATGAAATAAATATTACTTTATACCAAACAATATATAAACTATTCTTTTAAATTGATTTAATGTTCATTTTTTTTTTGGGATAAAATTATCACTCATAATCATGTAAACGAAACCAATATTAAAACTAAAATAATGTTAGAATGAAATAATATTGAATGGAAGTAATATTGTTCACATTAGAAATTATTTCTGTTACACTGACTTCTTTCATCGTTTTCTTTTAATTAAAGTTGCTCATATGAATTTAAATGATTGCCTGGATTGCATTACATTCAATGCATAGAAAGGAGGACACGTGGTCTAAGGGATGCAATATGAAAATTATTAAGGAGCCATTAAATTATCCATATTTATTCATCAAATGAGAAAAAAAAACATATATAAATTACAAACGGAGTTAAAAAAGTTTGAATGTAAAAATTATATACATATATTTATATCTTCATCATGATTTCCAAATATATTAATTTCTTTTTAATTTTTTCGGTAACCAAGTTCATAAAAAAATTATATTCATTATTATATTTCATTTTGAGAAATTTTTCCTGTCTTACTATAAAATTTATAAATTATTATCCTATGAAAGGTTGTTCATTCTTTCTTTATATAAAATTATAAAAATTTGTCAGATCTTTCATTTATATTTCTTTATATAAAATTTATAAAAGCTATGATCTTTCATTTACATTTCCATATAAAATTTATAAAAAGTTATGGGGGGTCGGTCTTTCATTTAAGACCAATTAAATCAATTTTTCAATGAATGATTTACAATGCCGATGATCATCAAATTTCCCGAAATGAAAATCCCTTTGAAAAAATAAATATCGATATACATTGGTTACGTCGAATTTTTAATTTAAAGTCAGAACTTGATATAAATAGCCATTTTTTTTTTTTTAAAAAATATAGTATGAACATATATATAAATTGTTTATATTAAAACTTATATATTTTTTCGTTATATCGATCAATCGATATACTGATATTCGATATACAGATATTAAAATTCCGATAAAATTTTAACTTTCCCATTATATGAGAGAACATAATAAATATCGGTATAATAATATTTTTCTATTTTATATCGGAGTTTGACTGTAACAGTATATTGAATGTCGGTATATCGAAGTATGAAAAATTAGGGAAGTATGAAAAATTAGGTACGTTATAACAATAGTCTTTAAACTAATCTTTCATTGATTCAATTTAATCAATACACAACAATTTGATCGAATTTATGAACTTTTGAAATTTGCTATGCTACCAATTACAAAAAGAAATAAAATGTCAAAATATATAGCCTGAGAAGACTAGCATTTACTCGACAAAACCAATAAAATGGTTAAGAAGTTATAACAATTTACTTTGCTACCAATTACAAAAAAAAAAAAATAAAATGTCAAATATATAGCCTGAGAAGACTAGCATTTACTCGGCAACCAATTACAAAAACAATAAAATTATTAAGAAGTTATAATAATTTGCTTTGCTACCAATTACAAAACAAAATGTCAAATATATAGCATTTACTCGGCAACCGATTACGAAAACAATAAAATGGTTGAGAAGTTAGAATTGCTTTGCTACCTTCGGACATGCAGAACTCACTCAAGAATGGACAAAAAATAAAATGTCAAATATATAGCGTGAGAAGACTGGCATTTACTCGGCAAACAATTAAAAAACAATAAAATGGTTAAGATGTTAGAATTTGCTTTGCTACCAATTACGAAAAAAATAAAATGTCAAATATATAGCGTGAGAAGACTAGCATTTACTCGGCAACTGATTACGAAAACAATAAAAGGGTTGAGAAGATTAGAATATGCTTTGCTACCAATTACAAAAAAAAAATAAAATGTCAAATAAATAGCGTGAGAAGACTAACATTTACTCGGCAACCAATTACAAAAACAATAAAATGGCTGAGAAGATTAGAATATGCTTTGCTACCAATTACAAAAAAAAAATAAAATGTCAAATATATAGCGTGAGAAGGCTAGCATTTACTCGGAAACTAATTACAAAAACAATAAAATTATTAAGAAGTTATAATAATTTGCTTTGCTACCAATTACAAACAACAAAATAGGAATTTGCTTTGTTACCAATTACAGAAACAATAAAATGTCAAAAATATAGCGTGAGAAGACTAGCATTTACTCGACAACTAATTACCAATTACAAAAACTACAAAATGGGAATTTACTTTGTTACCAATTACAGAAACAATAAAATGTCAAATATATAATGTGAGAAGATTAGCATTTACTCGGCAACTAATTACCAATTACAAAAACAACAAAATGGGAATTTGCTTTGCTACCAATTACGGAAACAATTTACTCGGCAACCAATTACAAAAACAATAAAATGGTTGAGAAGATAACAATTCGCTTTGCTACCAATTACAAAAACAATAAAATGTCAAATATGTAGCGTGAGAATTACAAAAACAGCAAAATGGCTTTGCCATCAATTACAAAAACAATAGGATTTCAAATATACAGCGTGAGAAGACTAGCATTTATTCAACAACTAATTACCAATTACAAAAACAATAAAACGTCAAATACATAGCCGAGAAAATTAGAATATAAGATTGAAGACTTGCTACGCTTGCTACTCCTGATCCATACTAAATCCCTTCCTACCTATGACCATTCTTCTGAAAATATTAAGTCCAAACCAACTCTGCTAGCGATCGTTTAGCTAGGATATATATATATATATAATCATACAAAAGCAGACTTAACGTCAACTAACGTTCTAAAGTAACAACTCCTTCTTGTGTACAAAGGTTTCGACTCTACAGTTACAACCGATTAGATTACCTTTAGATTCTTTTCTAATCGGACTTGCATTCACAATACTTGCTGCTAATTTAAACCAAACTTGGATTGTTCCATTATTGTTTAAGATTTACTAACTTATTTCATTATATTCACAGATGAGGGGCTTTAATTTTAGTTTAATACCGACGATGTTCATAGATAAAGAAAACACACTAGTTTCTTAAAAATGTTTAAAGGTTTAATTATTGTTGAATGAAATTTTAAAACATATTGTACTAGATTCGAATGAAATCATACTAGATTAGAATGTACTAGTTTCGTATACTTAATTATTGTCGGTTTCAAAATGTTGTGTCCTATTAATGTCTGACAGCATTCGTCTGAAAAATCTGGTATTCTTTTTTTTTTTTTTTATTCAAATATAATAGGCTACAATGAGAACAGCAATAATACTAACGTCCTTTTTTTGATGATCACTTCATATTATCATGTGTAATTTTGTAATTTTTTTAGCCAACCAAGATAATTTTGGCCAAAAGGTTGAAATTACATAATTTATTGAATTTTCTTGCAGATTAAGCACGTGAATTAATCAGTTACTCACTGCTCACATTTAAATTAAAGTGATAGGATACGTCGGTTTGAAACACTTTATGCACTTTATGTACGCACATCCCATACATATTCGTGTTATATTTTTGCATAAATAAATTACGTTCCCTAATTAACTTTTACATACTGTATAATACTGCGCAAACAAAGACATCTAGGGGGAATAATCTTATTATAGGTTCTTTATTAAAAAAAGATAACGAATATAAATTCTCAAAATTATTTCTTTTTTTGTGATCTTCCAACCCTTTTATCTTTTTAAAGTTGATATACCTTTGGTCAATTTTTTCTTCATTGAAAAGTGAATTTACCTTTATTATATTTATAATAAAATGTGTACATTTTTTTTTTAATTTAACCTAAAAAAAAAAACTTTCTCGGAACCTTAAATCTTTATAAGTTAAGATTGATTTTCACTAGGATATACATACACAATAAACCGCAGTTTTTTTTAGGTTTTCTCTTAATTTGATCATTGGGCTGGGAAAATTACAAAAACTTTCTTTTTTTCTTCCTCGTAACAAAAAAAATAACAATGAAATAATAAAAATAATAATAATAATTTTTTTTTGATTTTTTGATTATCGTTTAAAATATAAATTGAAATCAATTTATCAACAATGAATGAATGAATGAATGAATGAATGAATGAAAATGATACGTATGTCTTTATCGAAAATAAATAAAAATAAAATATAAAAAAATTTTTTTTTTTTTTCTTGTGAAATCCAAATAAAATGCACAATTGCGGCTAATGATGTTCAACCAATGAATTTTTGAAGTTGTAAAACCATTGTGACTCTTATCGGACTAAAAAAACAAGGTGTTGTATCTTTACATGTGATGAAACCATCGTGTGCATCAATATTTATATCTTATTCTTGATAAATATTTATTTGGATAATTATCTTCATGAACTTCATTTCGGAATTTGAAAGATAATAACTAACAAACTATTTGGTTAAATTATTTTACGCCAAAAATTCCTCTAAACTTATAAAATTCATATGATTGAAAAAAAAAAATAAAACCTAGAAAAAGAAAAATTTTTTTTTTTTTTTTTTTTAAACAATCAAACTTTTTGATAAACAAAAGGACCAGATTAGATTTTATGCTTCATTATGCATAATATAAATTATTATAGTTACCATTTAAGATATATAATTTAATTTACCCGAAATACTTTATATTTATATATATATTTATTTTTTATTATGTCTTAAAGCTTCCATAATAATTGAACAATTAAATTATACAGTTTATTGACCTTGCTACAATTGGTTCTTATAATAAAGTCATGGTATTTTCCGTTATGTTCGGTTCTTTTTATACTAAATACCGCTTACTTTGCTTACTTTGCCGTTAATTGTGTCAATTGTCATACTCTTGAAACTATTAAAATTATATAATGTTTGTATCATGATATGTATTAGGAAAGTCGTAAATAGGTAATACCAAATTACAAACTGACCTTTCTCTCTAAGAACTGTACATGCTCTCCTTAATTTTCAGCCAATAATCTACCGGGAATTTATTCCCTTTTTTGGTTATTGGGCATATAATTAAGTTCAAAAACCGAGTGAGTAGAAAAAAATCCCGCCTTTTTTTTTTTTGGAAACTCTTCTCTTTTTTACGCGGTCCTAGCAAAAAAAAAAAAAAATTTTTTTTTATATATTTTTTTTTCTTCTTTTTTTCCTCCTTACAATCTAAAAAAAAAAAAAATATAAAAAGGATTTATTATTTATAATTTATTATTATTATTATTATATTATTATTTGTTATTTATTTATTTTATTTTATTTTATTTTTTTTGATTCCCCCTTTTTTTTTAGAGAGAGAAATATAATATTATTATTGTCATCATTATTATATTATTATTTTGCTCTCCTCCTCAAGAATAAAGAAATAAAATTTGATTTCTCAAAGATCACCTTTTGTAAATAATAATACTTTCAACTGAAAGAAAGAATATACATCAAATTTTTTTTCAACTTTGAATAATTCATCTGATAATTAATAAAAACCATGGAATCAAGTAAAAATATTGTCGGACGTGATACTCCAACCAATAAATCATCTCGTCCAAAATCTACTTCAAATAAAATCAAGAAGAATAATTCACCTAATAATATAGTTACCTCAAATTTATCAAGTAATAATAATAATAAACCAAAATCTTCAATCTTATCAAGAGATGTATCTCGTAACATTGAAAGAAAAAAATCAATTAGTGGTCCTACTTCTTCAAATAGAACTAAAAGTAGTGTTCAATCAAATACTTTAATGAAAAAATCAAAAAGTGGACCGATTTCTTCGATTTCTTATGATGAACCTGGTACTGATAATTTAGTAAATAAGAAACCTCCAAAATTAAATATGGCTTTTAAAAATAATCGTCCCACTTCTCAGCAAATTTCTTCAAAAGATTCTTCCGGTAAAGATTCTTCCGCTAAAGATTCTTCCGCTAAAGATTTTTCCGTTAAAAATTCTTCCGATAAAGATTCTTCCGTTAAAAATTCTTCAACAAAAGGTTCTCCAAATACTGTTACTTCTCCTTCTCTCGTGTCTCCAAAAATAATTGAATTAAGAAAATCTGAATCATTTCAATCAAAATCTTCTGTCAAAGAAAATTCTGCTGATGATTCTTCAAACGTTACTTCATCAAAGTCATCAAAGAAACCAACTCCTTTATTTGCTTCAAAATCGCATCGTGGTGTTGCAAAGAAGAAAACTTCAACATTGTCTTCTTTACCTAAAGCTGAATTAAATAAGGAATTATTGGCTAGATTAGAACAACAAAATTCTCAATTGCCACCTCAGGTAATTATAATCATATATATGTGTATTATAAAATATAAAAGATTAAAATTTTTTTTTTTTTTTTTTTTAGGATTCTACTCAATTTTTATTAGCCCGCCTTGAAAGACAAAATGATATGTTGGACAACGATCCAAAATCAGTTTGCATTGAATCCAACGTACTTAAGGCTAACATGGATGTTGTACAATCTTTAATCAATGATATTAAGACTCCGGAGGCTGATGTTGATACTGATACATCAGATGATGCAAATCCTACCTCCTCCAATCCTTCCAACACTATTACTAAAAAGAAAAAGAAACTTCGTGATTCAAATGATGAAGAGACAAAGAAAATTGATTGGGATTTTTGGACTGCTTTAATTCAAGATTATACTGCTGTAGCGACAAAATTACCTCATTTATTAGCTGCTAAATTGCAACAAGGTTTACCTTCGAAATTAAGAGGTTTAGTTTGGCAATCTATGAGTCAAGCTTCTTCAACTTATTTGGAAACTATGTATAGTCAATTATTATCGGAATCTTCTCCTTACGATAAAATTATTCAACGTGATTTAGCTAGAACCTTTCCTGGTGTGGAATTATTTAAAGAGGAGAATGGTCATGGTCAAACTATGCTTTGGAATGTCTTGAGAGCTTATAGTTTGTATGATCCTTTAGTTGGTTATTGTCAAGGTCTTGGATTCTTGGTCGGTCCTTTATTGATGAATGTAAGTTTAATTTCTATTCACGTGATTTACGTGATTCAACGTGATTTAGCATGACGTTAATTTAAACTTTTTCGTGACTTACGTTAACTTTTTTTGTAGATGTCTGAAACTCAAGCTTTCTGTGTATTTGTTAGGTAGGTTAAAGGTCTTACGACTTTTACGTGTACTCTACTCATTATCTTCATTTTTACTTAATTCTAATCCGTGTCCCACGCAAAATTTTCCTTTATAGATTGATGGAAACATACGATATGCGTACAATGTTTACTTTGAATATGGAAGGTCTTCAACAAAGACTCTACCAATTCTCTGGTCTTCTCTCACAAATCCTTCCAAAATTACATTCTCATTTCCATCTTCATGGAATTCAATCTGCTATGTACGCGTCACAATGGTTCCTTTCATTATTCGCTTATACATATCCTCTTCCTTTGGTATTTAGAATATATGATGTAGTATTTGCTGAAGGTGCACCTGAAACCATAATGAGAGTTGCTATAGCGTTATTGAAAAAGAATGAAGAAAAATTATTGAGTTTGGGAGAATTTGAAGATTTGTTGGATTTCTTGACTTCAAGATTATATGAAACTTATAATAATGAACCAACTGGATTAATTAAAGATGCTATGGAATTGAGTTCTGTTATTACTAAAGGTAAATTGGATGAATTGTCAGATTCTTACGTACATGATATGGAAGATCAAAAGAAACGTGCCGAAGAATTGGTCTCTGTTAGATTTAATGGAAGATTTGGTCGATCAAAGAAAGATAAAAAGAAAGATGATTCAAAGAAAAGAGAGAAACGTTCTGGTGATAACCGATGGTCACTTAATCCATCATTACCAAACTCTAGACATTCGGTTGCTACAATGCAAAATTTAACCAGATCAAACTCAAGTTCCAGTACATCAAGTGATTTCTCCACATCATCTGATAGTGAAGCTCCAACATCAGTTACACCAGCACCAAATTTCGTCTCAAATGATGCTAGTACGGGAGTGTTACATCAACAAATTGAAGATTTGGTAACAGCCTATTCACATTTACAAAAAGAACATGCTGAAATAACAGAACAATTGGTTGGTATTAAAATGGAAAAGATTGATTTGGTGAATGAAGTTGATGCATTAAATAGTCGATTAAGAGGAATGGAAAAGGAAAATAAGAGAATGTCAATAGATTCTTCAATGACATTGAATAATGATGATGGATTTGAATCTGGAAGAAGTACTAGAATCGCTTCACCGATCACACCAAATCCGGATCAAAAGGATGGTTATGATCAAATGAAAAATTTCATGAATTATATAGGGTCAAAATTAGGTTATGAGGATGGATTGGATAAAGAATTATTGAAATCAAGAAGGTTATCAGCTCCAGCTACTTCTCTTACAGAATATCAATTATCTCTCTTATTGAATAGTAATAATAATGCTCACTCGGAATCAAAAGATGGTGCGTTTGGTTTAGTTAAAGAATGGAATGAAAAAAGTAAGGAACAATATTCTTTAGAATTAGCACTTACCGAAGAATTAATTCAAGTTAAACAAGAGAAATTTGAATTGATGTTGGAAAATAAAGAACTGGTAAAAAGAAATTGTGAATTAGAAAATGCTTTGGAAAATTCTCATCAAATTCAAAAATCTATCCAAGATAAAAATGCTTTCTTACGTACTGAAATTGAGAGATTAGATGAAGAATCAACTCAAGCATTATATGAACAAAATTCATTAAAAGAAGAGATTAAAGCTATTAAACATAATCGAATTGAACATATTCGTTCTAATAGAGAAAATGAAAAATTGAAGAAAGAGTTGGAAAATGTTGAAACAAGATTAAGACAATATGAACCTGATTATATGGGAAATAATGAATGGGTCACAACAATGGAAGAAATAGAAGAAATTATCGCGGCCTCTAATACTCCAAAATCAAGAAGAGTATCCTTCTTAAATTTCTTTGTAACACCAAACGGATCAAAATCTAGTAGTGATGGTGATTTCTTCACCTCTACTTGTACAGGGGAAAATTGTCCGACAGCAAAAAAATGTGATGAACTAGAAAAAATGTTGAAACATGTCAAAATGTTATTGGTTGAAAGTGAAAGAGCAAGAGATCAAATGAGCACCCAATTAGAAGAATTAAACAGTATGTTGAATGGTTTTGGTAGTTTAGATGACGTTGATGATATTTTTCAATCTATTTCTGTTGAAGAAAATCCTTCCCAACAAAAATCTAAATCTGAAAAAAGATTATCTACAAGTTTAGCTTCTTTCTTTGGATCTTCTTAAACATTGCATCAATTATTTTTTCCTTCCCCCCCTTTTTTTTCGACGGATAAAATCGACTTCGATATAAAATATTTTTTTAAATACCAATTAATATAAAAAAAACTTTATAATTCGTATTTACTCTCGAACACAAACATTTTTTTTCTAACGCGTTTATTTTTCGTAAATTTTAAAAATAATTTTTTTCATCGTTTATTTACTAGTTTATTAATTTTTTGTACTTTTAGTACTTTTAATTTTCTTTCCATTATTTCCTTTGAATTACATCGAACATTCTTCTTTTAATTATTACTTTAATTTGGGTTAAAGATTGATTCGGATTTCTTTTTTCGGTACAAATATATTTGTATCTTTGTATTTATTTTGTATCTTAATGAAAATTTAATATTTGAATAGGACATTAATTTCTTTAGGTTTTATGGGCTTTAAGTTTTTGTTTAATTTTATTTCGGAAACATCGTCATTAATGATAATCGTCAATGTGAGAGATCTTAAAAAAGCAGAGCCGTCAACAAAAAGAAAAAAAATAATATTCTCTCATATAACATCTTTGATACTTGATGTTTCTTTTTCCTTTTTTTTATTACCCTTTATTTTTTTTAACAATATCTCGTTTTCTTGAAAATACACTTTTTTAAAACACCCCCACTTTTATGTTATTAAGGTAATTTTTTTCTAAGCTTAATCTTTTTTTTTTTATATACCCCCCTTTTTACTTTTCTTTTCTTTTTTATTTTCTTCTTATATATATTATAATAAAGTTTTCTCTTGTATTTTATTTTTATTTTTTATTTTAATTGTGAATAAAGCAAAAAAAATTGTAAATTATATTTTTAAAAAAAATGTATTTTTCTAATGAATTTTTTAGTGGTCAAAGAAAAATATATATATATATTATATTCAATTTTTCGGGTATTTAATTGAAGGGTTATAAAATAAAATGAATAACCTGCGGAGATATCAGACTAAATTGACTAGCACATACATGGATATTTTCAAATGTGATTTACTCCAATAAAGGTTATGGGGATAATAAATTTTTAAACCACTACTGCACTAATTCTTTATACATTTGGTAGTAAAAAAATTTCAATTTCACGTGACTTTTTGGCCATTGGTGTATTAATGATAGATATGATAGCAGTAAAAATTATTCTTTTATTTTTTTTAACATTTATTCTTAATATTTAAATTTTAATATGCAAGAACTTATATTATTAAAATTTATTGATAATAATATTGCAATTTAGCTAATATCTATTCATTAAATAATCCAAATATAAATTTGCATAAATTTGTAACTTTTATTATTTAATTTAATTTTTTTTTATATATTAATAAAAAAAAAAGTTCAGTAAAATTAAATATTAGAATTTAAACTTTTTTATAACTTTTTATATTTAAATACTAAGGAAACGGGAACCATTGTAAGTCCAGAGCAATAATTCATTTCGCCACCAAAAGCTGCCTAAAATCTGCAACTAAAGAAACAAACAAAAATATTAGCAGACGTTACATTTTGTTAAAAATAAAAAAAAAAGACAAAGAAAAAATATTTAAACACATACCGTAATGCATTTAGGGAGAACTGAATTTCCAACTTTATCAAAATTCATGTCCATAGATATTTGAAGAAACTGTCTAAAAAAAAGTAATAAAACGAAATATTACTAGTAAAAGTTTCATTATTTTGTTAAAATAAATAGCAAAGTAAAAAAAATATCTTACCTAAATCTAATGTGTCCAGATGACTCTAAAAAAAGTGAAGATGAAATATTAGCAAACATTTCGCTAAAAGAATTGATTTACTTCACGACTCAAAGAATCACCTACAAAAAAAAAGAAAAGAACTACTAGTAACATTTTATTAAAAGAAAAAATAAAAAAGAAAGTCTGAAAGGGTCAAGTTTACACTAAAATTTATTCATAAAAAAACCATTTTTCCTTGGTGCTGCTGGTAACTTTCAGTATTTTGTTTTAAATATCAACTATCTAAAAAAAGAGAAAAATTGAATGTTAACAATATTTTATTAGAATAAATAAATTTGAAAATACATTTCCAAGTGTTCTCACCAAGTTTCTATGTATTCAAAGGGTTAAGAAACAATGCCTAAAAAAGAAAAAAAATGTTAAAAAAAATGAAAAACCTGAAATATCATGCTCAAGGAAACTAAACACCAGAAAAAGTAAGAGAGAAGTAAGAGGAAGGGTAAGACAGAGAAAATAGGAAAGTACAAAAGAAAGGAAAAAGAGAGAAAAGGGAAGAATGAAAGAAAAGAGGAAAGAACAAAGAAAAAATGCAAGGTTTTTTTTTCATGTGACTTATTTGTTTGATTATTGATCTTATCAGATATGATATATGGAGTAACGTGACGTGACAAAATTTTTTCAAATACGGGGTCTTTTTTTTTATATAATGAATATAATACATTTTGCTTTATCAAGTAATCAAGGACATTGCATACAATGTTACTAAAAATAAAAAGTATAAAGGGAAATAAGCAGGGGCATTATGTTTCAGAAAGGAAATTGTGGTGATGACGTAGGTAGAAGGAAGGAAAAATTACATGGATTAAACCAGTACTACAAATTTATCTAGTTCTGTACAATAAATAGTCCTTCGCTACACTTCAGACAATAATTTTTTTTTATAAATATAATATAATTATATAAATTAATAAATAAATTATAAATTAAAAATTTAAAAATTTAAAAAATTATATATATAAAGATTTTAATAAAATGCTGATATTATATTTTTATAAAATTATATAATATATGAAGTAATTTTAATTAATTTATTTATTTTATTATAAAAATATAAACTTATTAAAAATTAATATTTTAAAAAATTTATATATATTATATAATTATTAAATTAAAATCTTTAATTATATTTATATAAATTATGTATTTATAAATATTAAATTTTATAATTCATAAATATATAGCTATTATTATATATATATTTTTATTTACTTTATATTTTTATTTAATAAATTATAAAAAAAAAATAAAAAATAAAAAATAAATTTATAAAAATATTGAAATTATTTAAAATTGTTAAAATTTTTATTATATAAATATTAAAATATTTCAGTTAAAATATTTTAGTTTAAAGGATTAAAAGTTAAAGTTAAAAATATTAAAATTACATTATATTATATGACTTTAAATGATTATTATAGAATAATATAAATTTCAAATTACAATAACTTAAAAAATATATATATATATATTTAGAATTTTTTTAATAAAGTAAATCTAATTGTTAAAAATTTGAAATCAAATCATTAATAATTTTAAATAAAAATAGTATAGTTAATATTAATACTATTGGTGAAATTTTATTACCATTTCAATTTATTTAATTAAAGCTTTTAAAAAGTTATAAATTATCAAATTTTAATTTTAAATGCTTAAATATTTCAATATACTTTTATTATTATTTTTTGAATGATTGTAGATGATCATTTAACATCTAATTTAACTATTTTAACTTTTGAAAATCAAGGTCAAATTATCTAATTTTAGTTTCATATATAATTTTAACAGATTTTTAGATAATTTAATATAATTTTAGAATAAAGCATTTGGATAAAATTTTCAAAAATTCTAGTATTAAAATGGTAAAAATGTATATAATTATATTTATATTACTTATCCCAAAATTGTAATATTTTCGTATTCAGGGGTTCTATAAAAATTCAAATTTAAAATTTTATTAATAATTTTTCTAATACAGTAGTAATAAAAGTAATAGTGAATGAAATGAAATAATTAGTAAAATATATCATATTTTTAATATTTATTTTTACATTATATATATATATTTTTTTTTGCCTTTTTACATTTAAAAACTTTATCAAATTTCTAATAATAGTAGCTTCATGAATGACAAATAGGTACCTCCAATTAAAAGAGACGTAACATTAGTCGACAATTCCATCACACAATTTCGCACAACGTCGTAGATTCAACCTTACTGTTAGTAATTCGAAGCAAAGGGAATACGCATTGCTGGATTTATAATGTCGTCACGTAGAATAATACACTAAACGAACGGATACTTATCTACCATGAAGCGTTTGTATGTATGGAGGCACTCTTGTTTGTAGCACAAATCTTCATAATTTGCTAATTTAATCAAATTACGCAGCTGGATCGGACTCATCCGTTTCATCAAAAAATCCTATATACCAAAAAGAAATACATAATAAGTATGTTCCAGAAGTGTTCCAGAATCCAGACCCAACTCCAAGGTTCCATTTTATATTTAGATCCGACCTAAATTTAAATTTGTCAATCATTTTTCAACCAATGATATTAAATAGGGATATCGAAAGATAGCTCGGAGTTCGGCGAAAACTTCATACTGGTACTAGTACTATAATTAGCTGACAAATCAATTTGACCTTTTATGACTGATCGACATTTTTTATTGTTATTTATAGAATAATTATTTTATTCCTGATTTTTCAACAGTTCGGTACTTTCCCCACATTTTCCCTACTAGTATCTATTATCATACAACCAATGAACCCTAGTCAACAGGTCAACTCTGTCGGTGTTACAGGCAACCTCAGTCGTCAGTTCACTCGCGAAAACATACAAAACATACAAAACATACAAACCTTACTAGCGGTAAGTTTTTTTATTAGTTTAAGATGAACTGTTTTCAGATCATCTCTTTTCGAACAAAATTATTCGCTTTTTATTTTATTTTTTTTTTCTGGAAAAAGCTTGTGTGACTTTTAGATTATATTTTTGTTACGATATTTTATAATAATTAATAAAATATTAAGAACATTATTTTTTTATTAATGACATTTATACAAATAAATAAAATATTTTCGTGTAAAAATTAATGTTACACTTTACGATATATTATTTAAATATGTTGCTAATTCTTCATATGTTATCTTCAGAAAATTAAAACTATGCAAGCGCGTGGCGATACGGAGGCTAATAACCCTGAATTTGCTCAAGCTGTTCAAACCTTTCACAATTTAAGAGCACTACAACAACAGCAACAACAGCAACAGCAACAACAGAATATAGCGGCTGTTCCTTCTGTCGGTAGTAGTAGTATTAATGGAGGCGAGAGTGTCGACACCGGTAATACTCATTCAACAGTATTAACATCAACAATGAATACACAAAATCCTCAGAATCAACAAGTATCCCCGACTCCTTTATCTGCTGATCAGCTAATGTCCTTAAAATATCAGATTTTGGCATTCAAATTAATATCTCGTGCTCTTCCTGTGCCACCATTATTACAAAAAGCAATGTTTAGTCCAAGCCAAGTACAGGGTATATCAGCACAAGATATAGTAGGATCAATATCATTACCAGGAAAAATAGTAGAATCATCTAATAATCATCATACTCAGCAAACACCTTCAATTGTTTCAACAACATCCGCAGATATAAGTTCTCCTCCAAATCCTACAGGATCAAGTATACCGTTTAATTCTTATACAAATCCCCACACATATTTAAAACCTATCCAATTATTTTCACATGAATCACGTCAACAAAGAATGCTAATACCATCTATCATGCCCGTTGGTATTGATCCTCAGGAGATTGCTGCTGAAAGAAATCGAGGTATAGAGTTTATAGCTCAGCAAAGGATTCGTGAACTCGAACTTTTTAACAATAATGAATGTAAAAACGGAGATAAACTGCGAGCATTAATAGAATATAAGGGGTTAAAAGTATTACATAAACAACGGAAGGTATGATTTTACTCAATTCATTAAAAGTTTCCCCTATATAAATCTAATTATTTTTTTTTTTTTATAGCTTCGACAAGAAGTAATTAGTATTGGTAGATCTACGCCAATATCGACGTCCGATCGTACTGCATATAAGAAAATGAAAAAATCATCTATTAGGGATGCAAGAATTACTGATAGGCTTGAGAAACAGCAAAGAGAAGAAAGACAACGTAAACAAGTACAAAAACATTTGGATTACTTGCAAAGTATTATTAATCATCGTAATGAAATGCAGGCGTGGCATCGTACACATCAATTAAAACAAATGAAGTTTGGGCGTATGGTTTTGGCGTTCCATTCACAAATTGAGAAAGAAGAACAGAAGAGAATGGAGCGTATTTCCAAGGAACGTATTAAAGCCTTGAAAAATGATGATGAAGAAGCTTATCTTAAACTTATTGATCAAACCAAGGATAAAAGAATCACGCATTTGTTGAAACAAACAGATTCATATTTGGATTCCTTGGCTCAAGCTGTTGTCGCACAACAAAACGACGAATTGCATAATGATCCATCTGTCAGGGGTGAAATTGAATTAATGGATGATGATGAAAATGTGGAAATTGTAGTAAGTTGCTGTATTTTATTTTATGAAATTAATTTGTATTTCTGTCAGTTTCAACCTAATAAAAATACACCCATTTTTTTTTTTTTTTTGCGTTAGCATAATGGTAAAAAAATAGATTATTATGCCGTTGCTCATAGAATTCATGAGGAGGTCGAGCAACCAAATATGATGGAAGGTGGTACTCTCAAAGAATATCAAGTTAAAGGTCTTCAGTGGATGATTTCACTGTATAATAATCGTTTAAATGGTATTCTTGCTGATGAAATGGGTCTTGGAAAAACTATTCAAACTATTTCATTAGTTACTTATCTTATTGAGAGAAAAAAGCAAAATGGTCCATTTTTGATTGTTGTTCCTTTGTCGTAAGTAAGATAAAATATGTATGTTTGCAATTATTATTCTTGTTTAGTAATATTCATTCATGATCAATGTTTATTATCTTATTAGCACTTTAACTAATTGGACAATGGAATTTGAGAAATGGGCACCTTCTGTAAGAAAATGTGTTTATAAGGGAGCCCCGACCGTTCGTAAAGCACTCCAACACCAATTCATTAAACATGTTAACTTCCAAGTTCTTCTAACGACTTATGAATATATTATAAAAGATAAAACAATTTTAAGTAAAATTCGTTGGGTATATGTCATTATCGATGAAGGTCACCGCATGAAAAATGTCAACTCTAAATTATCTATAATATTGACAAATAATTATCAATGTCGATATCGGTTAATTCTGACAGGAACACCTTTACAGGTAAAAGATTTTTGTTCATTTAAATATTTATAATATTTTTGATCAATTCCACAATACTTATTTTCTCTATTTTATGATTTAACAGAATAATCTTCCTGAACTGTGGTCGCTATTAAATTTTATTTTACCGAAGATATTTGACTCTGTGAAGAGTTTTGATGAGTGGTTTAATACACCATTCGCTCATGGTATAGTTGGTCAAGAAAAAATAGCATTAAATGAAGAAGAGTCATTGCTTATCATCAGACGTTTACACAAGGTTTTAAGGCCTTTCCTTTTACGTCGTTTGAAAAAGGACGTGGAATCGGAATTACCTGATAAAGTTGAACGAGTAGTGAAATGCAAGCTTTCAGCTTTGCAACTGAAATTATACAGTCAAATGAAAAGGCATGGAGTATTGTTTGTTAATACTGGAGAAAAAGGGTAAGTCATCATATCAGTTTTATTCGCATGAAAGATTATTAAGGTTATTTAAAAATTTCCTAAATTAGGAAAACCGGTATTAAGGGCCTTAATAATACAATTATGCAATTGCGAAAAATATGTAATCATCCATTTGTTTTTGAAGAAGTCGAGACAGATTTAAATCCTAAAAAAATTAATAATCAGTTGCTTTACCGTGTTTCGGGCAAGTTTGAGTTATTGGACAGGATATTGCCAAAATTTAAAAAGACAGGTCATAGGGTAATTAAATATTTTATTTTTACTAAATATCTGTTTACACAATGTTTTGTTCTGACATACACTTATTTATTTATGGATCGTACCAAAATTTTAGGTACTGATCTTTTTTCAAATGACTGCTATAATGACTATTATGGAAGATTTTCTTAATTATAGAGGTTATAGATATCTTCGTCTGGATGGTACAACCAAGGTATTTAACTTAACATTCAACGATATAACGTTAGAATCTTTATATATAGAATAATTGTTTGACTTTTTTTTAATTTAAGGCCGAGGATCGCTCAATTAAGCTAAATCAATTTAATGCAGCAGATTCCCCGCATTTTGTATTCTTGTTAAGTACACGTGCGGGTGGTTTAGGTTTGAACTTGCAGTCAGCGGATACCGTAATAATTTTCGATTCAGATTGGTAGGATTTTAATATACCCCTAATAATATCCTATTTTAATAATCTATATATGATTAATGTTTTTAATAATTTCAGGAATCCACATCAGGATTTACAAGCTCAAGATCGTGCACATCGTATTGGTCAGACAAAGGAAGTTCGCATTTTACGGCTTATTTCTCAAAAATCAATTGAAGAAAATATATTACAACGAGCACAATATAAGCTTGATATTGATGGTAAAGTAATTCAGGCTGGTAAATTTGATAATAAGAGTACAGCGGAAGAACGGGAAGCATTCCTGGTGTGTACAACTATATAATTAATATCGTTGTTTTTAATATTTTCATAAATTAATTAAATCTTTGAACTTATTTATAGCGATCCCTTTTAGAAGGAGATAATGATGAAGCAATTGAAGAAGAAGAGGAAGATGAACTTGATGATGATGAGCTCAATGAAATCATTTCTCGAAATGATAATGAGTTGGCATTATTCAAAGAAATGGATATTCAAAGAGCCGCTGAAGAAGAAGCCGAATGGCGTGCATTAGGAGAAAAAGGAAAACGCCCGGAAAGATTAATAGAAGAAAAGGAATTACCACCTGTTTACATGAAAGAGTATGATACCGTAATTCAGCGGGAAGATGACACTACTGAATATGGTCGCGGACAAAGACTAAGAGGAGATGTTCACTATGATGATGGATTAACAGAAGATCAATGGGTTAACGTAAGTTTACTGTTTTTTGAATATATGGTGATATTCAAAAATATGAATATTAATAAGTTTTCTTAAATTAACACGTTATAGGCTATACAAGATGATGATGTAGATGTTCATGAAATGATAGCCAAAAAACAAGCAGCAAAGAAACGCCGTTTAGCAAAGAAAAATCAAAAATTACATGCCCAAGAAACACCGAAACCTACGCATCAACAACAACAGTTAACGACACGATATGAAGAAACAAATGTTGAAATATCGGAATTTAAAAAGAAACGGGGAAGACCACGTAAAGATGATACACATGTTACAGACGATATATCCGAGTCAACACTATCCAAGTCTTCTAAAAAGAAGGGTAAAAGTAAGCGAATAGAAATCGTTGATTTTGGCGGTTCCTCAGATCAACCTAAAAATGTAAATACGACAATTATAGTATATTTATTTATTTATTTTATATTTTATATTTTTATTTTTTTGTGTTGCGATTCTAATATTATATTATTATCTTTGACAGAAGAAACGCAAAACAAACAAAAAAGTTCATGATGATGATAATGCACATGAAGGTTCATCACAGCAGGAGCAAATGAAGCGAGTCTTTATGCAGTGTTATTCTACCGTTGAAAGTCTCACAGAAGATTCTGAAGGGTTTGTATATATGTAATTTTAAGCTGGTTATAGTTTTGGATTTTATAATATTTAAATATTTACATTATTTACATTATTTATTAACGCTTATAAAAATTATATCAATAGTGAACCTCGACAACGTGCATTCTTATTTTTAGTGCTTCCTAGTAAGAAGGATTATCCATTTTATTACCAAATAATTACCAAACCTATTGCTATGGACACAATAAAAAAGAGAATCAAAAACAATCATTATAAATCAGTAAAACAATTTCGAGAAGACTGGAATCTCATGTTTAATAATGCAAGAACATTTAATGAAGAGGGATCACAGGTCTATATTGATGCCGACAAGATGCAGGTATGTATTCATTAAAAATTTTTTATCACAGTTTACTTTATACTTAATAATTCTTATAATCCTAATT
This sequence comes from Oehlia diaphana, assembly GCA_003833135.1. Taxonomy (NCBI): domain Eukaryota; kingdom Fungi; phylum Glomeromycota; class Glomeromycetes; order Glomerales; family Glomeraceae; genus Oehlia; species Oehlia diaphana. Next base: position 23,506 of record QZLH01000751.1, on the reverse strand, counting down.
ATTAAATAGGAGGCATTTAATGCCAAGCTAGATGAACTATGTCCAAGTGGTGAATTTCCAAATACTGAAGGCATGGATTTATGATTAAGGACATTGGTTAGAATGGAGTAATCAATATTTTGATCGAGGACTTTTTGATATTAGAATAATAAATATCGTGCGATGAATACATTGTAATTAATTACTAGTGAAAAGTTTTTCATCATAAAAATTGCTACTTTATTATCGCATTTCATTAATTAACAATGTTAGAATTAGTATAAACATAAAAAAAAAAAAAATTAATTGTAAACAATAAATTTCATTCAAGTTAATTTAAATATGTACATACAGTATATTAAATCATTGATAAAATGTTTTATTTAACTTTTAATTTTCTCTTATTTCTCTAGACAATAATTTTTATTTTAGTATTATTTTTTCTTTGAGTAGCAAGATTATTTCAAAAATGTATCTTTTTTAAAAATAAATAAATAAATAAAAAAAATAAAAATCTATTAATTAAAAAAAAAAATCACTGATCTAATCAATGTAGGTTCCATCGGGATCATTAAAATAAGTTTTGATATCACGTGTTCCAGGTGTTCCCGGTTTGAAAAATTTGGAAGTATTTCCTATGCTTGAAATACTAAATTGTCTGTGAATTCCTTCACCATTTATCTTTTTCAAGAAACTATTTATAGCTTCAAATTCACTTAATAAATCTTGTTGTTGTTGATTATAAGATTTAGGAACATCAACTATATCTCTTAATCTTGAACTTATTATAGGACTGTAATTTGATGATGATCGTGCAGTACTATCTAATTGGTGAATTTGTTTCCTGACTTCATCGACTGGAACTTCATAATAACTAGTAATAATAAAAGTTAAATAAATAAATAATATATATATATATATAATATGTAAAAATATGTAAAAATATACAAAATGGTAGAAATAAAAAATTTTTTTTTTTGTTTAAAATAATTTTTACTTACATTACATCAGGAAACCAAGTCCTCCATCTTCTTTGATGTGGAAATAAATGAAATAATTCAATCTCTCCTATAATCTAAATAGAATAGAATTAAAGATTAAAATACATGTTTTAAATAATAATAATAAATGATGATAAAATTTAAAAAAACCTTTTTTTTAAAAAAATAATACATACTCTAGATTTTTCAATTAAATAATTAGCATGATCATTATTTACTTCAATAGCATTATTTAATAATCCAATAAATAAATTCATTAAATAAACAACGGTAAAAAAACTAAACGTTATTGTTAAAACGGCCAAAGAATGACGTTCTAAATAAGGAAATGCCGATAATGAACTTGAATCCCCTAAAAAGAAAAAACATGAATAAATATATTAATAATCAAGAATAATAAAATAATAATAATAATAATAATAATAAAGATCAATATACCTGTAAGTAATAAATACATAGCCAATAAAGAAGTTTGAGGCCAAGCAAACATATTAGTAGAACTATCAGGTTGTCTTACGAGTACAGGACTTTTACTATAACTTCCATCAGAGTTAATTTGATAATATTGATCAGTTAATAACCAAGGGTTATTCCTATCATTGTTTATAACTGGTGAACTTAAATTAATATCTTGTTGTGGAGTTAATAAAATATAGAATGCGTGAGCAAAACTAATTATTATAATAAATAATATCATTACAAAAGAGAAAACGTGTTTTGCTACTCCTAACATAATAGCAAAATATCGACCATATGATTCAAATACTCTAAAAAATAATAAAAATTTTAAATCTACTAATAAATTTGAAAATGTTGGTAACCATAAAGGTGGTTTACCATATTTTAACCAATACATTGAAGTTACTATTGGAAATAAATATGCCCCACAATCTAAAAAAAAAGAAAAAGAAATTTATATTTTTAATATTCATTTCAAAAATAATGAAAAAAATATAAGAATAATTGTCATACCAAATAAATTCCAAAAATTCTTTAAATATTTTCTTGGCCTCCAAAAAAAATCTCTGATTTCAAACGATAAAAATACAAATCCAATAATGATACTGGCACTAAGAAGAATATTTCTCATTCCCGTAGATAAAACGGATGAAGAAGCAGTTGTACCAATGGCAAACATCAATAAATATATAAGAAACCAAGTCCAATGAGTGTAATAATAATATTTTCCATAAGTATGCCATTTAAAATTTAATAAAGCTTCAGCATTCCATTCTTTATAAAAAGCAGGATAATGCATATCAACAAAAGCATTAGATTTCGGTTTATAAATATCATGATATAAATCAAAATTTGTTGAAAAACTAGAAAATTTATAAAGAGGAATTAAAAATACAACTACTGGAATACCAAATTTTTCTTCTTCTTCTCCTCCTGATATAGTTTCTATTATATTTTTTATAGTATTATAAATTTTATAATAAAAAAATTGAATTTGATGATAATGATCCCAAAAAGTATTTTTTTCGTAAATCATAACATCCCTCGAATAACCATGAATAAGAGTATACTCAGAATTAGTAACTATAAAACATTGATGATCCAATATCATTGAGGATTTTGCCATAAATTCTGCTACAATTTCAGGATAATTTTGTTGTAATTTAGGTAAACATTTAACGATAATTCTTAGTAAATAAAAATTATCCGAATCTTTTTCAAGAAAGTTTAAACACATATTACAAATAAGTTCTACAATATTCCCTTTTTTCGCATCAATCGCCTTATATAAAATTTTTTTTCCATATTTTGCGAGTGTTGTAGTATCTTGTAAGTAATTTCTTAATAAATCTTTAAAAGGCCAAATTCTATAATTATTTTCTACATAAAAGGTTTCATATAATTCAATTAATCTAGTAATATCTAAAGGAGGAAGTTTATTACGTCTTCGAGACAATTCAACTTTTACTTGTTCAAAATCAAAAGGTTTTTCAAGTTTATTTGAAGATTTCCAAATTTCTCTCCAACGATCATTATCCCAAAAGTATCTCATTTTAATTTTCTTTGAAGGTTGAATAATTGTAAAAATTCTAATTCCTTGTTTTGTGATCATAATTAAATCTCCATTTTCAATACATCTACATGCAAAAACAAAAATTTCTCTAGGCGGAAAATATTTAAATTCATCAAGTTCTTTCCATTCACAGAATTTTTTACCAGATTCATTATCAACATATGTCAATTCTGACACTTTAATAGCAGTTTTCCCCGTTTTTTTCCAATGATTAACGCTCCATTTAATACTATCTAATTCTTTGCACATGTACTCTGCTGGAAGATCGGCAGATCTATTCCAATCTAAACCTTCAAGCATTTCTAATATTGTTTTTACAATAGACGAAGGATAAGGATAAGGATAATATTTAAAAGCTTTATCAGATTGATCTTTTTTTAATTTTTTTAATTTCAATCTATCTCGTAACACTTTCAATTCTTCCTCGCTGATATTGTAAACTATTAATTTACTATCTTTTGCGATAACAATTTTATCACTTAATTCCTTATTAACGACTAATTGAGCATCTACTTGATCTGGTATAATACTAGAAATCGTTTCAGCATTTTCGCAAAAGTCAAGGTCATTGAGATCATGTAAAAAATATTCTGGTTTCCCTTCGCCATTAAATCCATAAATTAATAAACCTCCATCATTCTTACTCGTGCCAACAATTGAGATATTCGAAGTTGAATTCTCCGAAGGTACTATAAGACAAAATTAATGTAAAAAAATAAAGAATTATATTATATAAAATATAAAATATAACGTTATTTTATATGAAATACTTACTTGTATATGACGAAATTTTAAATTCCGTCACCATACTATAAACTAAAATTTGATGTTCATAATTAAATGTACTATAACCATGAATGGCCATAATATTTTTTTTGGAACCATCAACAACCATAGTCTGTTTAAGTTCAAAAATATCATCATCTACTTTCGTGGCAGGATGTATATTCCTTTTATTTAATTCTAATAAATATTGTTTTTCAAATGTCATTGAAGATAAATCCCATTGTGACAATATATTTGATCCTTTATATGTTAAAAATAGTTTTTCGGGTGTTAAAAAAAATCCTATGGGTGGTCTTATTTCTTTTTGCCAAAATTGTTGAGGAAATACGAATTTATACTTTGATTTTATTTGCCAAATGGTGGTAATATCTCTATTATATTCATTATTCATTTCTCGTTTATTAACAATAACTTGACTGGTATGATAAACGTAAGCCTCCAATTCTTTTTTGTAAATGATAAAAAAATCATTATTTGAAGATATGAACGTTCCTTGATCATAAGCAGGATTTCCTTTAACATAAAATATCTCATTTTCCTTTTCATCCAATTTAACGATTCCTGAAAAAAGGGTAAAAAAAGGTAAAAGTGTATAAATAAAATCGTAAAAAAAAAAAAAAAATTATAAAAATTCATAATATTTTATAACTTACTGAATTCATCTTGCTCCTTTTTAGAAATCCTAACTAAAGCGTATCTATCGTTACTAACCATTAACAAATCAGATAATTCTTCTTTTTGAAATCTAGAATTATAACGTATTTCTTTCCCACTTTTCCCTTCTTTTTCATCTTCAAAATCATCATCATGAATAGGCCAACCATGAATTGATTTATCTTCTTCACTAAACGTGACAACGTAATTTGTATCTGATGAGCAAACAATTTTTGTAATTTTTTTTGAATTATGTGGTGGTAAATTATTATTCAAATAATAATTTTCAAAGCCTCGTGATGATCTTTGTAAGTTAATTCCTATATTTTCATCATTTGGTTCTACAATAATTAAAGGTACTTCCATTTCCTTTTCCTTTTCCATTATTAAAGAGAAATATAATTTAATTTAATGAATTATTATTAATAATTATTATTGTTATTATTTATTCGAATTTGGAAAAAAAAAATTTAATTTTTTTTTTTCGCGAGATTCCAAACGAGAAAACACCTTTTTTTAATATATATGTTTTATATAAATGGTATGAATTAATCCCCTATCGTGGCGCAAGATAAATAATGATCAAATAATTTTAATTTGAAATTAACCGAAAATGCGCAAGATTATTGTTTTTTCATTGTATTCATGGCTTTAACATTTAAATATTATTTAAATAAAATTACAGCCCTCCAACCTAAAATAGTTACAAAAATGATATTGACGTAATAAAAATGTCATTAATCATATCATAATATTATTAAGAAAAAAAAAAAAGATTAAATAAACCATTGTTATATGTATTAGGTAAATATTAAAAAAAAAAAAGCATGTTATAGTCTGTCCAGTCGCGTTTGAATTTTATTTTATCCCTATAAGCATTTATTATTTCTAAAAAGAAAAAATTATTTCGAAGAAATGTTTCTAATTTATTAATACTTAAATAGTACGAATGGATGATCATTACATAACTTTTCATAACTTTTCCGGAAATTGAACAGTGGATCATGGAATCTTCAAAAATTTTCGAATTTTGAAATTTCGAAATTCATAATTCCTATAACTCTTTATCGATCTGATTATATGCTTTTATTTTGATTTTTGCTGGAAAATAATTAATTTTCTTTTTTAATTGAATTATTTTCATAATAAATCGGATCAAATTGATTTATTATGGAAAGAAAAAAAAAAAGAAAAAGTGTTAAAATTTATCAAGGAATTTGAAGAAAGAATTTTGAGAATTTTGAGAATTTGACGACCTATCCACTAAAAATTTATTCGTTTGTTGATTGGTGAATTCATTCTTGATGGCGTATTTGTTATTACTGTGTTTTTCTTACACTGCCCCCTTCAACAATCTCGCTGAGTGGTGCGGTCAGTTTATAATATAAATTAATGTATTGCGCCACATGTATATGACATATCCAACAGAATATTTAATAAAAAATAAAAATTTTTTGATTATACAAAAAATAATATAATCTCCTAGTCATATAGTCCAAAACACATCCTTTCCTAAACTAATTTTGATTCTTTTTAATATAACGATTAATTTGATAATAAATTGGAGCGCCAGCTAATGCTACAACAGTAAATCCTTGAGCTGCTACTCTAAATCTTAAAAATCGTTGCATAGTAGTTGAATCTCCTCTAGTAAATCCTACTGTTGCTCCAACTAATGCAAATACTGTTGCAAACATTCCTAAATCATTCAATTTAAGTAAATAAATTATAACATAAGAATATAATAAGAAATAAATATTATAATACCAATTGGAATTAATGGTTGTTCCTCAAATTTCCTTATAATTCTACGATTTAAAGATTCATATTTAATTTGTGTTTGTGCATTAGATGATGATGAATTTGTTTGTTGAGACATTATATGTCCAAAAAAAGGGAGAAAATAAATAAATAAATAATCGAATTATTTGATCATAAATAACGTAAAAATTATTTATTATTCTTCTCTTTAAAGTAAAGAACTTTTTCTATTTATATCAAATATAGATCTTTCGAGAAAAAATTTCCGAAATGAAATGTTTTTATGCACAATTAAAGTTTAAAAATAAAAAAAAAAAAAGATCGTGAAAAAACTTTTTTTTTTTGTGAAAGGTAATTTATTAACTTATTATATTTGGATTTATTAATGTTGATCTTATGTTAATTTAATCTAATTAAAAAATTTATAGGTACTAAGTAAGGCGTAATGTTGATTGAGGAATTTACATAATAAACTAAAATCCACGTGATTTTCAACAATAATATTATAATCTAACTCTACTAAACAAAATATTATCTTTGACCTTAATATAATCCAATTTAATCTCTCCAATCTCTTTATTATTAACAAAATGTACACTTCCAGAATCATTCTTATGAACTTGTTTATTCTTTATGTTATTTACTTTAATAATAATTTCTGAACAATAATAAACTTTATTATTACAAAATTCTACCGCAATTTTTCGAATTTTTCTGGGATAAAATAATTTTTCTGATACTTTAAAACAAAATGTATTATCTATGCAATCAAATGATACTGGATTATTATGCGTATAAAATCCCCCTTCGCCAGAATATAATATTTTAACCTTGTCAAATAATATGAAATTAATTAAAAATGTTTTTTTTTATGATCAAAGAAAATTAAAATTAATTTGATACTTACCCAACACCACCATTTTTTTCCCAATCCATATGTTGCTATTATTTCATTTCGTATTACAAAATTTATACAATCTCTCCATCGTTTGTTTGTCCTTCTTAAACTTGCAAGTTCTTTATAACTTTTTGTAAAAAAAATTAATTAATTTTTGTTAATAAAATTAAAAAATATCATAATTTAATTCATACCTTGTAGAATATAATACATATGTGAATGTTTCAATAATAAGTTCATTGGGTAAATAATCCAACATTATAAAAGAATGATTTTTTTCAATTTCTGTGAAGTAGAGAGAGAAGATTGTTTGGAAAATGAAAATGAAAATGAATGAATTTATTAGCGAAATTTAGTTAAAAAATTGTATAATAATGAATGTATGTATAAACGATTTCAATACGACTATGACATTATGATATATTATCATGAGTCATATGATTGCGCCACTTAACCATATCTTCCCCAGAGATTTTTACCCCACGTGACCTGCATAAAATGTTAGTGGTGAAAAAAACATTTTTCACGCCCCCTTAAACATCACAGCTCACATAGGTGAATAGAAATCTTGGGTAATCAATTTTTTTTACGCCTTAATCATGATTATTCATTATTCTAACAATTATTACAATAAATTCCTTTCTTCCCTAATTTCAAAATATTGTAGATTTTACACCTCAGGTCAAAACAATAATTGTAAGTTATCGATATTTTATTTAGTTTTTTTTTTAGTTCTAATCTTTACTCGTTTTTTTATCTCTCGGGAAAATAGATTTACCTTCAATTCCAATATTTACAAAACTTCTTAAACATGCAGAAACACAATCTTTGCAAAAACCTGTTTTTGTTGATGTAAAATCAAATACTTCTCATTCTTACCAAAATTTGGTTTCTGATATATCATCATTTAGAAATAATTTATTAAAAAAATCTTTTAATCAAAATTTAAATGAGAAATGTGTAGCATTTTTATGTCCAAATGGATATGATTATGTTGTATCTCAATGGTCAATTTGGTCAGCTGGAGGAATTGCTGTTCCTTTATGTAAGTTATCAATTTTTTTTTTTTTAAAAAAAAAAAATAAATTATTTAAATTATTTGTGTTTCTTATTTTTAATTTTATTATTAGGTACAACGCATCCTCAATCTGAACTTTTATATGTATTGAAGGATTCTCAAGCATCTACAGTTATTACACATCCAGATTTTTATGATAAAATAAAAGATGTGACTAAAGACGCGGGAATAAATGATCTTATATTAGTTGGAGATAAAAATGAAAAATATAGTGATTTTGATGGAATAAATTATAGGGTACAGAGTTTGTATTGGGAATCAAGAGCTGTGGATATTAAAGGTTTTAGATAATTAATTTTTTAATAAATTAATTAAATTAATTATAGAATTTATCTAATTATTTAGGCTCCATCGTTAATTCCTATGGAAGAATCACGTAAAGCTTTAATCATATACACCAGTGGAACTACAGGTAATTAATAAATTATTTAAATTAATTAATTAATTATATATGTATGTATATTTTCTAAATAGTTATATATACACACACGTTATAGGGAAACCAAAAGGAGTCGTGTCGACACATTCAAATATAAATGCTCAAGTTTTATCACTTATTGAAGCTTGGAGATGGAGCGAAAAAGATAGAATATTGCACGTATTACCTTTACATCATTTACACGTAAGTACTTTTTGATGATTAAATTTAATTATTTAGAATATCTTATTTATTTAATTTATTATTTTTTTTTCCACTTAGGGAATATTAAATGTAAGTTAAAGTAAATCTTTATAATTGGTTTAGTTAATAGAAGGTTTATACTGTATATCTTACTATATCTTACGTGACATACTTACCTAGGCACTTACATGTGCTATTTATGCAGGAGCTACTGTTGAAATGTTACCGAAATTTGATGCAGCTGAAGTATGGAATAGATGGATGAGTCCTGAAAGAAATCTTTCATTATTTATGGCCGTTCCCACAATTTATTGTAAAGTACATTATTATTCTGAAATTATTTTCAATAAAGTAAAATTTAATAATTTTTATTGTTTCTCATTTTTGCAGCAAAATTAATTCAATATTATAATGATAATATGTCTGATGAATTGAAATCTAAAGCTACAGAATCTTGTTCACAATTTAGATTGATGATTTCGGGATCAGCTGCTTTACCCACTCCACTTAGAAATACTTGGAAAGAAATTAGTGGTGGACAAATACTTTTAGAAAGATATGGGATGAGTGAAGTAGGAATGGCTTTGAGTCATGAATATGATGAAGATAAAAGATTTGAGGTAAAATAAAATATTTTTTTATTATCCTTATAATTAATTGTAAGTTCATGTAAGTTGAACTGATATTTTGGAAGTGGCGGGTATTTTTAGATGTTAAGTATTTGTCGGTATCTGAAAATTTTTATCGCATGAACAGCGTGTCAGTTGGGAGATGAAAGGAGATAAATAAACATATCAACCGAATTCATAATTTAATCCTTACCCAATACCTATTTATTCAAAGAAAAATCGAATCATATTTATTGGAATTATTTATAGGGATGTGTTGGACTACCCTTACCAAATGTTCAAGTAAGATTAATTTCTGAAGATGATGGAGATGTTACCAACTTAACCGAAACACCAGGCGAAATTCAGATCAAAGGACAAAATGTATTTAAAGAGTAAGTGTGCCAAATAATTTATATTTATATTAATTAATATGTTATTAAATCTTTTTTTATTAATAGATATTGGAATAAACCTGAAGCTACACAAAAAGAATTTACACAAGATGGATGGTTTAAAACAGGTGACATAGCAATCATAACCGAAAAAGAAAAAGTATATAAAATACTTGGAAGAAAAAGTGTTGATATTATTAAATCTGGTGGATATAAAATTTCTGCGTTGGAAATTGAAAGAGTATTATTGTCACATCCAAATATATTAGATATTAGTGTTTTAGGAGTTGAAGATCCAGAATGGGGACAGAGAATTGGTGCTGTAATTGTATTAAAAAATAAGGTAAATGTTAAAGGAAAATATATAAATATATAGAAATATTTTTATTTATCTAAATTAAAAATTTTTGATTATTAGGACGTTATGATGGATCTAAATATATTAAAAGAATTTCTTAAAGATAAATTGGCTAAATATAAAATACCTAGTTTATTAAAAATTGTTCAAGAGTTACCTAAGAATGCTATGGGAAAAGTTAACAAGAAAGGGTTAATTAAATTATTTGATCCATAACAACATAAGACAGCGTTTGATAATTGAAGTCACGTGTTTGATCCCAGCCAATCAACGTTGGGATCACATGTTTTTATTTATTCTATAATAATATATTGCAAAATATAGTGAAAAATGCTCCTTAACATAATATGAAAGTTTATGACTTTTGTACTGTAATAATCTAAAATAAAAAAACTATATATCAACAATCAACTAACCATCATCTTCATATATCTCCATGTCCTCGTTCATATAATCAGATATAAAAACAGTAGGCATTATAATAAAATCATTTTTATTTGCTTTTTTATCACCAAATTTATGTTTGTTAATATAATATTGTTCGTCAAGTATATTTGTTTTTGGTAATGGAGGATTGAATAAAATATACCTTTTTTTATTAGAAAAGATTTTGTTAGAAGGACTTGGTACAGATTTCAAAATACCAAATGCACTTAAGAAATCATAATCACTTCGAAATGAAGAAGTTTTAGAAGTTGTAAACTCTAATAATGGTGATGGTGTTGATATACGTAAATGTTTTGCAGCGAGTGAAATAGTTCGTTCATTTATATTATTACATTGGATATTCTCATTTCGATCATAATCTTTACTATCATGATTGTTTATATTTATATTGTAATAGAAAGGATTTCTTTTTTTTAGATTAAGAAAAGATGTTATACCATTGGTACTCGCAGAAATAGTTTGTAATCTAGATGAATTTTGAACTATGTGATTCAGCATTGTGATATTATAATTTTCTTTTCTTTTTTTTTTCTTTTTTTTTTTGAGAATTACACTTAAATAAATATTAATTTGTATGATGGTAATTTGTATGATGGTTACATAGTATATATTATACTATTGTACATTTTTTGCATACAAAACATACAAAAGCAAAAGTTATTTGGAGATTATGATTATATGATTGTTTGTTGCATATAAAGTATGTCATATATATTTATGGACGACCATTGTTGACTTTTTTTTGGTTTGCCACAGTTCAGTTTCTTAAAAAAAAAAGCCCTTTAAGAGTTTCAGGAGTTGATTACTAACCTTTTATTGAGTATCTCCTAAATCAATCATCCCTTTTTTTAGAAAATGATAATAATAATGATAAAAAACAGGTAACACATTATTTATTAACTTGAATATAACAATTTGGTTCTAATATTACTATGCTGCGTTAATCACTTACTAAAACTATATATATATCAATAAATTTGGTCATAAAAAAAAATTCAATAACAATTTGACCATCTCGTTTCATATCATTAAAAGAAAAAGAATTCTATATTGTATATCAAAATTTACTGTACGAGTGTAAGCAAGGAAAACTCGTCGTAAAAATTAACCCTATATTTCTTGTTTATATCCGTTCTAAGATAAAATCGACCATTATACTTTAATTAGGTTAATGATAATTTTGTTATTACCAATCATGTTATGAGAAAGAAATGATAATATATTTTATATTTACTTATTTACTTTTTAAAATAAAATAAAAAATTGTATGATATAATGGTACAATAATAATTGCTATACTATATATAGTTTAATTGAACTTCATAGAACTTTTGCAAATTTTTTTTTTTTTTCATAAAAAAATGAGCTGCCCAATTCGTCATTAAGAATTTTCTTTTATTCAATTGGTGGTTCATTAATTTTATTTTATCAACTTTGAAACATGTGAATTGCTCGTTGGTATGAAAGATCGCAATTTTGGTTTACTATATTTTTCTAAATGTTTCATAAAACGCTATAAAAAGATCCCAATATATGTCGTTTTTCAAACTAAAAATGTACAAGATTGAAGTTTACGGATTTGTAATTTGTCATTGTAGATGCTAAAAAAAGAAAGGCATACCGATGATAAATTCAGAAATACTATTACAGGAATTGAGAATTTGTGCGTCACTCTTGAGATGGTATCTAATAATTCGTCGGGTCTAGGTATAAGTGTATAATTCGTGATCAAGAAGAATAAGAGAAACACATAGATACTGTAGTAGAGAAATCCTAAAGCCGATTTTTTATTCTTATCTATGGTATTGTAGATGTTGTAGCGTATTAGGAAATGATTCTTGTTATTCTCAGAGATGAAACTGCTGCTTGCAAATAATGTCGGAGAATTCCTTTGATTTAAAGAATTCCATAAAAAGGAACCTGAAATGAGTCAGTTCTCCAAAAAGTGAAGTAACAAGTTGACAAAACATCCCATACAATCAAATTTATTTGTGTTGTATTCTTCTTAGACACATGTTATTACTAAGGAACCTGTCGTACACTTTTAAGTAAAAAATTGCATATTAATCCATGCAAAAAAAGTACACACATTTAACAATTATATTATACCTTTGATCTATAGCTTACAAATTGCTGAATAGTTTTTTTTATTTATACTGTATTTAATATTGTCAATACAATTACGACGTTCACAATCTTGACAAATCATAATCCAAAAATTCAAAATCCCGACACTAATTATCCCGACGCCTATTTTCTTTTTTTCATTTAATATTCAAAGGAAATTTTATTAAAATAGATATTTTAATTCGTAAACTATGCAATTAAATCTTATTTTATTTCTCTTATTTGGTACTTAATAATTTATCGCAATCCCACTCTTAACTGATATCTGCATATAATTTTAATTTATTAAGATCAATTTTTATAAGTATTAGCTACTTACTAATCTAGTAGTATATACTGTAAATGAGTTATCATCCTTTGGATGATAACTCATTTATATACTACTAGATTAGTAAATAACAAATACTAACAACTATATTATAATAAAATATCAGATTCATTTTTGGATTAATTTTATATTTACATGCATATGCACGGCGCCTGGCTAAATCGGTTGTGGCATGACGTATATCATATCACTTGTATCACCCTAGATCCCTAGGAGAGTTCCAGGAGCTGGCGAGTTTCTATGCACAGCGCCTTGTTTGCTGGCCCGGCTAAATCACGAGATGATCGGCTAATTATATTCCGGGAAAATTAGACCAGTAATCCTGGCGCAGTACAAAGGAATTTTGGACATGCATGTCCATAATTATGCGGTGGTCAGTATCGATCAAAAAATTTGGACATGCGTGTCCACTAATATGAGTAGCCAGTATCAATTAAAAAAAATAAATGGCCGAACTGGCTAAACTTTATTAATACATGTTTTCAGAACACTATTTTTTACACTATAACAGATATTGCCGGACATGCAAGTCACAGGCGCTGTAATATGTGGCGAAATATACTAAACTATCCCTGAAGCACTTTACAATTACATATTTAATGTCTTCCTTAGACAAGGCCGTTATAGTTGATAATGAAAAAGTTTTAATTCTTTCTATCATAGCCCTACCCATATTTACATCCACATTGATGCTACTGAAGAGACCATAAACCTTTTGAGCTCTTTCAATTCTTTTTCAAAGAGCTTCTTCTGTAACATTGGGAAGCTGTTTCTGCACATCATCATCAACTAGAGACTGAGACGCCAAATCTTCATCTATAATAATCATACCTTTTCTTCATTGCTTCCTCAAAATCAAAGTAATGGTGAAGAACATCTTGTGTTGTCTTTTTTAGTTAGTCTTTACCAGCAACAATCTTATTATATAGGTTGAGGAAGATATTTGAGACATTGTTCGATTCAGAGGTGGGTTCAGTTTGCAAAATTTCTTCATCTCCAGGATCGGTAGTAGTCAGCTCTTTAATCAGTTTTTGCAATATAGGGGATTGATCCTAATCAACTGCCTTCTTAGTCTTCTTTGCCTTTTTACCGAAAGTGGATGTGAAGCTGAGAGGTGCTTTGCATGATTCGTTACTATCTTCCCTAGTACGTATTGTCTAGTTTGTAGATTCTTCCGTAAGCGCTCCATCATTGTTATCTACGTTCATGAAGGCTGTCTGGTTTTGCAATACCTTTAAAAGATTCCAAAAGAGAAAAAGTTTTGATATCTCTATTACAACCATCATAAGGGCAATCTAGACTCACCATTCACCAAATACTCTTTGAGACACTTTTGGTGAAAAATATGACCACAGGAAGCTAAAGTAAATTCTTGATTATGGCAAGTTCAAGCATATAAATATCATTTCCACATATTGGGTATAGATCTACTTTTGGAATATTAATGTTCTAACTGGAGAGAAAAGAGCGTTAGCTTTGCTAGCGATATTTATTATGAGAACTTCAATATGTGATTTATACATATTGCCCACCTTTGATTGTTAATCAGCTAGAAGATAAGGCATTAGAACAGTTGTGAGAAAAAAGGGTCCCTTTTTATAGAACTTGTAAATATCGTAAGAAAAAACATTTTCCAGATCTTTACTAGCAATTACGTACTGCATTTCGTCATTCATTAATCTCTTGCAAATCAATAAAAATGATGAAGGATTAGCATATAAATTCTCAAACCTCATATGCGAAATAATGATTGCCAGAAAAAATATTCATGCCCGAATATTGTTTTATTAACATATAGCCAAGAGATATGATCACGTTTTTCATGATATTTGAGATGTATGTAATAAGTTTTTTATTACTATATTCTCCAACTATTCCTCTTCCAATTTCACGACTCTTTCTATAGATCAGCCTTCCTTGCCTCAAGTTTAGCTTTCTCAAACTCAAGCCCAGTTATCTTAGCCATAAGTCTGGCATTTTCTTCTCTAAGTAAGTCAAACTCAGATTCTATAACACTTATGTGAGATATATATGCCAATCCTACATTGCATAACCCTATTTAGCAAGTATTTTACTGGTGCATTTCAGGTGATCGATTTACATGATGAAGTTTCTATACTTTTATTATGATAAATACGGATGCAAAGAATTATTTTAGTGTCTCACTCATCTTTCATAGCTAGCACATTACCACAACGTAATCTCATCTATATAGTTCATGATCAACCTAAATTTTAGATTATAAAAACTCTTCCCTTAGGGAACAATCAGTCATGTGATTTTAATATACTGTATATGTTCAGATATTTATGAGATTTAATATTTTTGAATTGTGATTTGTAATGAAACTTTATCTATTTTAAGAATATACATTTGTGTTAACAAGTACAATAGCAATAAAATAATAGCAATAGAATGAACTGGATCCATTTTTAAAATCCAATATCTTCCCATTCTGTGACTGATTTTGAAATCCAGATCCAATCTTGAACCGTAAGTACATCTTTAATAAGTTTGGTGAGCATCAGCTTCTTAAGTTCACATTTTTGGCCTTCAAGTCTTCTCTAAGGATTGAACATAAGTGTTGTTTATATACTAAAGCTTTTACAAGATCTAAAGGCATATGTAGAAAATACCTACCAATAAAACATAAAGCAATTCAATTATTTCAAGAAACTTCTTAACATTATCAAATGCAATGCAGACTTTATTTGTAAAACCATATAAAAATGCTTTTCAATAAGGCAGATTCACTTAGTGTTATTCAATCTCCTAAAATAGATTACCTATATAAGATTTGTGCTATTTGAAAGGACTAGATGTAGTAGTAAAAATATTACTAATAACCTGCATTATATATGTTTAGATATTCTTTACATTCGTTGAATTCTTATCTAAATAATCTCTCAGTAAAGATACCAATCCTTTTTGATCAGTTTTTCAGTGTCTTTCCACACATGCTTTTCTACAGTGGCTTTAAGACCTCCTGATACTTCAATAAATACTATCTTTTGTTGTTCAAGGCTTTCATATAGACACCATCCACTTTGTTTAACATTAAATCATAGTTCAGGAACAGAAGTTTTATATTCTTAATACATTCAAGTTGAACCTTGATCCAGTCAAATTTATACTCTCTGTAAACCAACTGTATGGCCTTGAACAATAGTACAATTTACTCTACGGTATACTTTCTCTTCCTGATATTTTGACCTTTGCTAGTCATGAAAAAACTGAGTGAGAATTAATCTGTTGTTTTAAGAAGGTGATTTATGTAGAATCCTGGATAATACAGTATATATACTCACAAGTCATAAAGAATTATTCTGCATATCTTCTAAAATTTATGTTTGGAGTTTAGTGAAGTTATGATAGTACTAATAAACCTATCCTTTTCAGACTAAAAGAGAGGTCTTTAATGTATATCCTTACACCATCTTGGAAGAAGATTTGTGCTAACTTACCAATAGTACATTTATGAGCTATTATTGAATTTCATCTGAAATTTTTGGAATTATAACATCTTGATTACCTTTCATAATCAAACCCTATTCATTAATATTCACCAATATATATTTTGACAAGTATTGGAAAGAGCGCTTGCAAAGTTTTGGCTTTTGTGGGATAGTAATGTCTTTAGTTTCTTTTTCTTTAAAAGGTTTTCAAAGTGGAGTCTTCAGCTGATGGATAACAATAATTATTCAGATAGCTTTTATAAAAAAAATAGATGAAATAGATTCATAAAGATCAACTTACACCATCATCGTTCACCTTTCCATCAATGGTAGTTTTTGCATGAATGCGCTTCTTCATACTTTCTTTGCTTTGGATCTTCTGCTAAATTTAGTATATAACATTAATCATAAATTTTTTAACTAGGAAGTAAGAACTTATTTAGAGAAATATATCTTGCAATCACTTGTATCCTAAAAAGAGTATTAAGTAAAGCTATCATTAGCAATAAAAATACAGAAATCTACGCAGATTAATTATTCATGCTTACTTCAGTTAAATCAACAATTTCTTTATTCTGCAAATGATAAGAGATCATTAAAGAAATATTGAAATTTAACACAACATTATCATCATATTCTAACCTTTTTAAAAAGTGAAAGGATTTTTCTTTGCTTTGATGCTAATACAGACTTTATAGACTTGATCTGTATATCAGAGTAAGATAAAAATTATAGTTAGTTCATGCTATATCTATATTGTTATCATTCATCCTTTTTTTATATAAGCAATTTATATTTTTATTAACATGTCAGCTCTTAACGAAACAGAAAATAAGGAAAAGTACTTATTAGTTCGATAAAATCAGTGATCTAAAGTAATTGTTTTGATATTGCAGATTACTAAAAATTATGGTGAACAATCTAAAAAATCAGAGGAATAAAGTTGATAGTTGCATATTTACGTTGCAGACAACTAAAAGTGACAGAAAACTAAAAATTACAAGGCAACTAAAAGTTACAAAAAACTAAAAGTTTCTAGACAACTAAAAGTTGCGAAGAACTAAAAGTTATAAGATAATTAAAAGTTGTGAAATACTAAAAGTACTAGATAAAACTAGATAACACTCTTATAAGAGTGTTATCTAGTTTTATCTAGTTGTATTATAATGTTATCTAGTTATGAGTATAATGTTACCTAGTTACTGTTTTTAATGTTCTGTGGCCTTACTATTGCTTTATTGCTATCCACTTGATTTTATTGCTCTGTAGCCTTTTTATTGCTTTGTAGATATTTGCTTGATTTTATTGCTCTATCCTCTTTTTATTTCCTTCTAGCTATCCGCTTGTTTTCAATGCTCTGTGACCTTTTTGTAGCCAAGATGCTAGGATAGCATTGATTGCTAAAAATCATGTTGTGATCGGATGGTGCAGTTAATTTGCGGATCAGATTTTGGCTGGCACTATGACATAATTTCTGGCCGATCTTTGGGGTAGAATATCTTGGCTTTCTGTGATTGGTTTTATGCATTTTTATGGTCGTTTGAAAGAGGACGTTGAGAGCTTTCCAATGATGCTAAGATCGCATGGATTGGATGTCTAGATGCTAAGCTATTGAGTCTCAAAGTTTTGGAAAAAAAATATGGAATAGTGCTGGCTAAAATTAATGGAATTTTACTGTGCCTTACTGCGCCAGTCACGTGATCCTGTTATAGACTGAACACCCCTTTATAGTTACGGGCTAGTGATGGAAATGTCTAGGAATATTTTCAGAACCCAATATATATGCATTTATGCCACATATTTTTGTATCTAGAATTGGAGGTGCAATATGTATTATCTTGGCTGGCCTATTTGATTGCCAGAAGTGCATCATCTTATAACCCAACTATTGCACCAGTATAAGTATTAGTTTGATATCTATAATAATTTTGTCACTAATGTCACCAGTTAGTATTCAGAACTAATGACAGAACTAGTGACGGATTTGTTATCTTTCTTGAGATTATTAGGCTATTTTATTTCTTTTTTGATTAGTATCACTAGTGTCACTAGTAAAAAGTAGTAAAATTTAAGGAAAAAATTCAATTTTTCTATGGTACTCTAATGAATATATAGTATATACTATACATATATATATAAAAATAAAAAAAAAGTAGGAAGACTCAGATTTTTTTAGTGACACTAGTGACACCAGTAACACCTATCAAAAAATCTTTCTTTCGGCCTAGAATTTCTAAAGAGCCTATTATCTGCATCACTAGTTCTGTCACTAGCTTTTTTTTTCTAGTGACACGATCCCTTTAGGATCCACTAGTGACAAGTTATAATATTTTCATTTACCTTTAAGGGTATGATATGTTAAGTCACGTGATCATATAAAGATCATGGCAAAAATCGTCAAATCTAGACTCGTTACAAGTAAAAAAATTTTTTGACCCATGAAACTCAAACAAAACTTTACACTTTGGTTTTTAGAGTTAAGGTCTATCAAATAGTATAGTTTTTGTCATAGTTTATTCATAAAATTAGACCAAAAAGCAAGTTAAAAGTTGTGAAAAACTGCGAATCCTCTAAGGTAATTGTGAATCCACTAAATACCCTATCCTTAAATTAATCAAAACTTTCTGATACTTCGCAAATAGATAGTGCATTTATAGTACTAGTAAATTTATCAAAAACTTTAGAGAATTCAATAAAACTTATTATTAATATCATTTAATTCTTTGTGTTCATATATTCTTTATATTACTATTTAGATATAAAATATCTAATATTTTGTGAAGTAATGATTAGAATATTGTGATTTCATAATGAAATTAAAGGACAAAAGTAAGAGATTCTGTAAGTAAAAATCATGTATGTTAGAAATTTATGAAGATATTAAGTTTTTAATATTTGAATAAAATTATTTATTTTCTTTAAATTTATTTACATATATTATTTAGAAATATTAATAAG
>QZLH01000750.1:9056-36967 GCA_003833135.1 Oehlia diaphana | reverse complement strand
ATTGACCGGTCATGACCTTGACCGATATCGGTCGGTCAAAGACCTCTGACCGACCGTTTGACCGACCGATCTGACCGACCGTTTAACCGACCGTTTGACTGACCGTTTAACCGATCCTGAAAACGTTTGCGAAACGTTTTTTAATATAAAATTTAATAAAAAAATGTTTCGCAAACGTTTTTTAATTATTTTAATAGAAAACGTTGCGAAAACGTTTTTTATTAAGTATTTCATAAAAAAAAAACGTTTCGCAAACGTTTTCAGGATCGGTTAAACGGTCGGTCAAACGGTCGGTCGGTCGGTCAAAGGTTCTTGACCGGTTATGACCGACCGATAACCGATCATGACCGACCGTTGCCATCCCTAATCACCATAAATTAATAGTTAATAATATTTTCGAACCTTATATTTTATTTGTTCAATTACAAACTAATTTTTATTTATGTAAAAAAAAACAATACATATACTCTATAGTTAGTGTTGAACAAAATACAATAATATCAATAAAAAAAAAAATAATATCCTAATTATAAAATTGTGTTAAATGTTAATAGTAGGCTTAAATTTGTTGCATCTTGTCTAGCATAAGGAGTTTATTATAATTAGAACATGAGTTTTCAAATTGTGTTACACCTTTATACTTTAAATTCATCACTTTTTTCTTAAATGAACTTTAATAAATTGTATTATACATTTAGTGCAAATGCATGTTCTAATTGACTTGTTTTCATTTTTTGTTTGATAACCTACCTATAAAATGATTTATAATTTAATAAATTTCAATAAAAATAAACTAATAATTTAGGTAAATGTTACATACTCTGTAAAATCTATAACTTCGACCGAAATATTGTAAGTATCATCATGCTTTGGAAGTTCTTTTGTAAATTGATTGAGTAATCGAGAAGTATAACAAGCTTGTGGATGAATTGTTTGACTATTTCCACTAGATAATAAATTTGATTTTCTATATTCTTCTGCTTTTTCAATTTGCTTTTTAATTTCATTATCATCACGGAGAGAATCTTTGACCAATTTTACTATTTCAATAGCACTTGGTCTTTTATCTGGATTTGGATCCCAACAATTTTTCATTAAATCAATATAAAATTTTGGTGCTTCTTGTTCATTTATTTCAGGTCTAATTCCATTACATATATTTAATACTAAAATACTATCATGAGCACAATTGGCAAAAGGTTGTCTTCCAGTTGCAATATGATACATAATCATACCAAAACTATATACATCTGCTGCTTTATTATATGGCTTTCCTCTTAATACTTCAGGAGCTACAAATGGTATAACTCCATAAATTTTTGTTTTGTCTATATTACTAACTTCTCCACATAATCCCATATCTGAAATATATATATTACTGATAGCATCTCCACCAATATTTTCCCTAAATGATACCAATATATTTCCTGTATGGAAATCATGATGAATTACTTCTTTTTCATGAATTTTATTAAGACCTTGAACAATATCATTTAGTACATACACTTTATTAATCCAATTATAATTCCCAATGATATTATTATTGTAATTATCAAGATTCCCACCATTTGCATATTCAAGTACAATAATATAGTTATTTGTATCTGGATTTTGGGATATTCCATATATTTGGAGAATTCTATCATGAGTAATAGAGTATGCATTAACCTATCAAAAAGTTAAAACAATCAATTATTCAGAAGTGTTTAATGAAGTCTAAAACAAATAAATTTCATACCTTATTTAAAAATTCATTAGTAATATTTTGTGAATTATGTAAGCATTTTAAAGCAACTTCTTTATTAGGTATTCTTTCATGTTTATTTTCTGATCGAAATATTAATGGGCCATCTTTCCATATTGCTAAATAGACTGTAGCGAATCCACCTTTACCTATTTCTTTGATAATATTAAACTGGTCATATGGTATCCATTCAATGATTGTATCATATAAATTTATTTTTAATTGCGTTTTTTGAATAAAATTGTTAATTTTTTCATTCCCACTAGTCCAATTTACAAAATTTTGTTTTAAATCATTTATTAGACATGGTTTACACCATTTATAAGATATTTTTGTATATAATTTACCACAGTTTTTGCAACAATAGTCATCTTTAAATACAATAATATATTCACTTGTATTTGGATTTTGGGATAATCCATATATTTTAGAAATATTACGTTTATAATGATGCTTTAACCTGTTAAATATAAAAGTTGTTGTAATAAAGTGCTTTTAAAGACTAAATTACAAAGATTAGAAGTCTTAATACCTCATTTAATAAGTCATTAATAATATTTTGTGAATTATTCAAGCATTTTAAAATGACTTTTTCATTAGGTTGCCTTTCATGCTTATGCTTTTCTTTATTGTAATTATAATAATTATATTCTAATGGACCATCTTTCCATATTGCCAAATATATTCTAGCAAAATTATCTTTTCTTATTTCTTTAATAATATTAAACTGATCATAAGGTATCCATTCTACAATTATATCTTCTAAACTTTCAATTTTTAATTGCATTTCTTGAATGAATTCATCAATTTTTACATTCCCACTAGTCCAGTTAACAAAATTTTGTATTAAATAACATGGTTTACACCATTGACAATATATATTTGTATATATTTCACCACAATTTTCACAAAAACCACCAAGAATTATAATATAGTCTTTTGTATCTGGATTTTGGGATATTCCATATATTTTAGGAATATCTTTTTCATAATATTTAATGGAATATGTTTTAGTCTGTTTAATATAGAAGTTGTTATAATAAAGTACTTTTAAATTAAAATTACAAAAATTAGATGTTTCATACCTCATTTAACAAGTTACTAATAACATTTTGAGAATTATTCAAGCATTTTAAAGTAACTTCTTTATTAGGTTTTCTTTCATTTTATCATTATATTTTAATAAACCATCCTTCCATATTGCTGTAGTAAAGCCATCTTTGCCTATTTTTTTAACATTATTGAATTGGTTATAAGGTATCCATTCAACAATTATATCACCCTCTCTTTCAATTTTCAATTGCATTTCTTGAATGAATTCATCAATTTTTTTATTTCCACTAGTCCAGTTTGCAAAATTTAGTTCTAAGTTATTTATTTGACAAGATTTACACCATTTTGAATATATTTGTGTATATATTTCACCACATTCTTTGCAACAACTATCATTAAATACTGTAATATAACCATTTGTATCTGGATTTTTGGATATTCCAATATCAGGGTCATATCCTTTAGTGTAATATATT
Source organism: Oehlia diaphana (assembly GCA_003833135.1). Classification (NCBI taxonomy): domain Eukaryota; kingdom Fungi; phylum Glomeromycota; class Glomeromycetes; order Glomerales; family Glomeraceae; genus Oehlia; species Oehlia diaphana. The sequence goes on along the minus strand of QZLH01000750.1, from coordinate 33,694 downwards.
TTAGCCTGTTAAATATAAAAGTTATTATAATAAAGTACTTTTAAGGATTAAATTATAAAAAATAGAAGTTTCATACCTCATTTAAAAATTCATTAATAACATTTTGTGAATTGATCAAACATTTTAAAGAAACTTCTATATTAGATATTTTTTCATGTTTCCTTTCTCTTATATCATATCTAAATAAACCATCTCTCCATATTGCTGTAGCAAAACCATCTTTATTTGTTTTCTTAACATTATTGAACTGGTTATAAGGTATCCATTCAACAAATATATCATTATGATTTTCAATTTTCAATTGCATTTTTTGAATAAAATCGTCAATCTTTTCATTTCCACTAGTCCAGTTCATGAAATTTTTTTTGAAGTTATTTATTGTACATGGTCTGCACCATTTATGAAAAATATTTGTATATATTTTATCACAGCTTTTACATATAATATCATCTTGAGATGACATGAGATAAATTTTTTTGTTTTTTTTTTAAAAAAAAATCAATAATCGGAAGAGAAGGTGTCAAAACAAATTATACAAATATGCGATGATTGTTACAAATTTAAATTGAATTGAAATCATGTGATAATAATTACGTCATTTTCCTTTAAGTGTAACATAACACTGTTACTCATTTTGGTCAAAATTAACGTTAATTTTAGTCAATATTTCCAGGTATACATTTTTATTTCGTCATAACTTAAATATTTATCTTTCGCCCATACTATATTGTATATCATCCAGAACAGGATGTGAAATATATAGAGGATAAATCAAAAAGGATATTACTAAAGCTTACAAATTAATAATTGAAAATTTTATTGAAAGTTTAATAAATACCTTTAAAAAGAGCAAAAAATTAAGCGAATTTGTAGAAGTTGATTATATATTTTCATAGAAGTAATTTGCGATATACTAATATATTTTCAGTTCTTATTTTATGATTATTACAATTGGGAAGCTTTAGTAATAACCACATTAAGGGCAAAAAAGTTTAGAGAAACTTTCAATTATCATGACAAATAAATAATCAATTTGAAAAGCGAACATATTTTTCACAACATCCGAGAAAAGAAAATATAAACATTTTTGAACAGGAATGACCATGATGATTGATGAGCATTATTGATAAAACAAACTTTAAACTTTCGTACGTAATTTGAATAAAATTCTAAAATTTGATTTTTAATAAATTTGCTGTGCCACTATGTGCCACTTTTGAAAAAAAAATGATAATCATAAAAATATAAATTAATAAGCTAATTTATGATTGATTTTTGATTCTATTTTTATTTTTAATAGCTTGTCCTGAACCCACATTTTTATTTTACAATATTTCACATGACATTTTAATTATTGCTTATAAATAAAACTAATTAAATAAAAATAACTCTTTGGTATTTATAAAAATATTTAAATTAATAATAATATCATAATAAATAGTTGTTTTTAAAATTATCTTAATTTAATTTATTAGCTTAAAGTCTTAAGTTTTTACAAAAGATTTTAATTGGGTTAAAAAACTTGTCAAAACAAAATTAAAATTTGTAACCGGTTAATTAATCGGCTGAATTAAATAATTGATAAATTAATTAATTTATCAATTTTAAATTAGTACCAAAAATAACTCGGTCCAAAAAGAGTGAAAAAAAGTTTTTTTTAAAAAAATAACTACGGTCTAAAAAAAAAAGATCGAAAAAAAATAATATAAAAAAAAATCGGTCTTAAAATTTCGAAACAATAGGATTATTTAGTTAAAAAAAAATAACAATTTTTCAGTTTTGGAAAAAAATTAATCCTAAACGTGAAAAGGATGAGAAAAAACACATTTTTTGGTTGAAATTTCATTTACACGGATCGAATAATTTTTGTCCATAAATAGATCAGGCAGAGACTTTAATTATATGGTATGGGATTTCAAGTTACACCATTCAAACTATTTATACATACTTATAGTTACTAAAATAATATTACAATACCATGTTAATATTCAATCAATGTGGATAAAGAATCTTAAAAGTAATAAATCTAGCACGTCAATTCAGATGAATTTATCAAAATCATACAATAGTTATAATGCTGTAAATCTTAGTATGAAAGTTCCTATGCGAAAATTACTGATCAGATTGAAAGAGATAATCTAAAAATAGTAGGATAATTCATTTAATTATTAAGTTTTTTTATAAATCATTCTACAAGAAAATAAAATATCTATGTTTATTTTATATCTTTATTTTAGAAAAAAATCAGTTTTCTTCTGAATTTAAAATTTTTTTTATTTTCCAAAACAAAGATTTTTTTCTTTCTTTTATGTAAATGAATAAATGAATAAAATCTTTTCTCTGTTATTTTATTAATAAAAATGTTCTATTTATAGTATCATAATATAATTTATAATGATAATTTTATAGGTATATATGTATTAAGATTAAACAAAATTTGGGAAAAAAATTATTATTGGCCCATCGGTTATTTCAGAATCAATGATGAGGAAAGAATCAACAATGTTTAGTTTTGGGAGTCGGGAGTCGGGACCCGATTCTACTGGTCCCAGATCATGATCGACCAAATAAGTGTTTTCTTTGCTTTTTACAAAGGTTGTAGTAATTCGATTATACTTACCATAAAACGTAAAAGTCAGAATCGCCAAAGAAAATGCACTCGACCTCTCCTGGTCAGTTTTAAGCCATTGTTTAAACAAGTTTAGTATCACCATGATGTCACTTTCAATGATCTACAAATGTTAATTATATATAAAGTACAGGCTAGAATAAATTTCTTCTTTTTTTTTTTATAAAAAAAAATATATTCATACTAATTGTGATTGTTGTGGCTGAAATAAATTTTTACCAAAATTATCACAAATTTTCTTGAAATTTGGATGACAATGATTATTATGACATAATTGAAATATGCAGTGACCCTTATGTAAAAGTATTTCGTGCTTAAATGGTCTTCATTTACGAAGAAATTTATCAACAAATAAAAAGAAAAATGATGGAACATTGGTATAAAATATTAAATTAACTAATATTAAACGGTTAGACCAAAAATTTTCAAATAATCCTTAAGTAAGTAATAATTAAATATTAATTTATCAATAAATTATCATTTTATAAATTAATTTCTAATTTTTCAAAATGCTTTTGTTTTAGATATATTTATGGAGGAAGGCTTTCATTAGTGGAATTTTATACTTTAGATCTCATTAAAATTTTGGTCACTGCAATTGAACTAAGTCTATTCCTCATTTAAATTCCTTTTTAATTAAAAACAAAGCAAATTGGATGGGACAAAATTTTAATTTAATATAGCATTAAATTAGTTTTGAAAATGATTTTTTCTTAGATCTTCAAAAATTTTGTACAGAATTAATTTCTAAGCAACCAGGATTATTTTTGATTTCACCTGATTTTACTTCAATTTCAGAAAAAAATTTGATCTCTCTTATTCAAAATGATAATCTTCAAATAAGTGAAGTTCAAATTTGGGAACTCTTTCTTAACTCAGAAATCTGAACTTTCATCAGATCCTTCAAGCTATTCAAAGGATGATTTTAATGTTTTAAAGAATACTTATTCCCCTTATTGAATTTATTTAAATTTACTTCAAAAAATTTTGAACAAAGTATATCCTTATAAAAAGGTTATACCTACCCTATAAAAAATTTTTATCCGAATATTTCCATTATTTCTCCATGTCTTCCGTAAAAATTCCGTGAAAATGATACATTCACGGATATCCGTGTTAGCGAGATAAAAATTTCCATGATTTAAGGCTATTAATTCCATGAAAATGATACATTCATGGAAAAAACATGGAAAGATAAAACACGGATCAGATTTTTTATAGGGCTAAGAAATTGCATAAAAGTTTAATTGAATGCTTTTTGGATAATGATTATAACCCAAGTGTCAAGTTAGGATCAAAGATAACCAAAGAAAATACTATTCGTGAAAGTATTGATTCAAAAACCATTACAATTCAATGTGCTAAATTAATCTCTAAATGGATCGATAAGTTAGGCATTGTGAATGAGGTAAAGAATTTATATGAATTCAAATTAATTCTTTGTGGATCTCGTCCTAAAACGTTTCATGAAATTTGTGATAATCAATCTCATACTGTAACATATATTAAAGTGAAAGATAGTAATGAAATTCTTGGAGGATATAATCCAATTGAATGAAAATCTGGTAATAGTTATACCAATGATAATTTTGTATTCTCTTTTATGAACAAAAATATTAATGTTCATATTATTAGTCGAGTGAAAAAAGTTGAACATGCTATAAATTTGTGGAATCGTTATTGTCCATCATTTGGTTTAGGAACTTATAATAAAGGATGAAATAAACAAAAATTTAAAATCATGATTTATAAAAAATAAAGTTTTATTTAAAGTATTAGAGAAAGGCATATTTGTATATCTATATACAGTATAATTTTCCATTGAGAAGTTTAATTTTTGATCCCATTTTTTTTTATCCAATGGACTGATATACCAAATTTTTTGAGTTTTTTAGTATTTTCTAGTAAAAATTAACTGTTGTTGTATCTAAAGATATTTTTATAAATTTGCATTCCAAAAAAAAAAAAAATATTTGCAATCTGGTAAATATTGATTGACATTACATAATCTGAATTAATAATAAAATCAACCTTCAAAATCTACAGTATTTTGACCATCAAGAACTTATAATTGAATATATTTTTTTAACTTTCAGATATGTTCAATATGGTTGAATTCATTAGTGAAAAATAATGTTTCAGAAATTTTATCTATATAGTAATACAACCATTTAGGTGTATTTAATATAACATTAATCATTTTTGTTTGGTCTATGCACTGACACATGATCAATTATTTTGGTGTGACAGTTAATAAGCAACAAATAAGATTTCACAAATTAAGTCCCTCAGATAAATAGAGGTAATAAATAAAAAAATAGATCATGTGATTGAAGATTTTGGCAAATTATTTCATATTTGAAAACAATTTTCTTTTTTGGTTTGATATAAATTTGATTTTATAATAAAAAAAATTTTGTCATGAAGTTTATTAACAGTTAAAATTATACCTTATTATGTAATTATTTTATTAGTTAGTGATTTCTTGCCTTTATAAATTTTTCTTAATTTCATATAATTTTTGTTTTGTTTTTTTGAATTAATATTGTTTTCTATTTTTGGCATGTGAAATTTTTTCCATTTTTTCTTTTTTTTAGTGTTTTTGTTCTATCATTAAGATTAATAAAAAATGTTATGCAAAATATATTTTAACAAATAATAATAATAATTATCTTCAAATTTTCAAGAAGAAAAACTCTAATAAAAAAATTAAAACAATCTCCATTTACACCTTTTGTAATTTTGAAATATGCTTGGTATAAGCATAATGATATAGTTATTGTACAAAATAAAAATAAACTACAAGGTGCTTAGAATACATTTTAAAATAAATTTAATTATTCTGGATCAGAAGATACTGTAAAGCTTTTTCACTTAAGTCATTCTGATCTAGCTTCTAGCGCATTTATCAATAAAGAAATATTAATAATTGTAATATTTCGTAAAAGTAATAATAATGTATCACCACATCAGCAACTGGTTGTATTGGAAAAGAATATCCTTAATCAAAATAGAATATTCAGATATATTATTTTCCAGCAATTTAGAGCCCTAGAATCCAAACTCAATTTTATCTGGTTTGCATCCTTTATGGACCCAAGCCAACCCATCATTTTCTTTAATGGATCTTTCCAATTGTTAGGAAATGAAAATTGCATTAATTCTACTAACACCTCATCTTCAGACTGAAATTTTTTCATGTGAAATTCGTTGTTCATTTCCCTCCACAGTTTTACATTGTCATTCTCTTCTTTGATTCTAGTGCAGACTATGCATGAAGATTCCACAAATATAAGTTTGTGGATTTTTTTTCACTCCCTTCTATAAACATAACATCAGGTTTTTTACCCTGTTTTTGATCTCCTTACTATCAGCACTAGTAACACTTTGTTGCTCTGCACTGAACAGAAATAATTTAAGTTTTAGATATTTGATATGATTTTATAATCTTTAATTTTTTTCAACCTTAAGATGAGAAAAATGTATTTACAATATTTGTACATATTTTTTGAAATTGCATTCCTTTTTTTGAATTCTCAATTTCTGGAAATATTTCCATAGATGTATACTTCAAGAATATTCTATTTGATGAAAAATCTGCCAATATTGTAAACTTATCTAGCTGAAATTTTAATTGGAATTAATGTATCTTGTATCTCTATGAAATTATTAATGAAAATATTTTCTCTTTAGTAAGGATATTGATATAATATTATTTTTCTGATTAATTTGAACATCTTCATCAGTTAAATCTTTATCATCCACGGAAATATTGCTTTTAATTAAATAAATGTTCCATCCATGCATTTTCACAATATACAGTTTATTATTATAGTCAAACCTCCATATAATCATCATTCCTTATATATAAATACATCTTTATAATCATGTATGTTTTTACTAATCTACATATCATTTAATTAATAATTTACACATTTATATTTTCAGATCCTATATATAATCACTAATTTTTATAGAATCTAAGAGTTTAACTGCCAAAAATAATCTTGTATGGTGTGATTTATTAGTGACTCTATAATATCTTACATAATATTAAAGTTGTGTAGTTCTATGTATAGTGTTAATTTCAATTATCTGTAAAACTATATTACTAGCTAATTGCAATTGCATATCCATTAGTATTTATTACAATTAAATTTAAAATATTATGTTCTTAAGGTCTGTAGTCTGTATTGTTATCTGAGTGGTTCTTTTGATGTAACTGAATGTTTTTTATCGATTATTAAGGCAGTCTTCACATTTACTACATTTTTGATGAAATCATACTTATTATTATTATCAATGTTATCATTATCATTCATTTTGATGGCCAAAATAATGAAAAATTCCTTCATTTAGTAGTGATTTCACAAGAAATTAAAATCCAGATTAATCCAAATATCTTTCAGAAGAATTGAAATTATCTTTAAATTTTTCTTCTGACTCTTTCATAAAGTTAACTTAACTGAAATTGTATTCTAAAATATTGATAGGAGTGCAAACTCCTAAAAATTTTAAAACATCTGGTAGTTTTATAAAAGCTTCATGCTTTTTATTTTTATTGTAATTTAAAATCTCTATTAATAATTGCATGAGCAGCTCCATTTAATCATAATATCATGAAAATGAGCGAACAAAAAAAAAGTGAAGTAAACTTCTTGTTCAAAAATGGGTGATAAGTTGCAAGAATTGTCATGATATAAATATGAGACTTCCTTGATCAAAAGAGTGAGATTGTTAATATAACCTTGATCAAATATGGGAAATAAAATGAGTTTGACACGATATAAATGAGATCATTTGTATTTAAATGTGTTGTAGGCCATTCATTGGAAAGTATATTGACTTATTACAAAGACATATTAACCAATAATAAGGTCAGGTAATACAATTCATTAATAAAATACTGAATTTATAATGTCAGTAATATGGAATAACCCACCAATTGTCTATAATATATCATCTGTAAATGAATATTATAACAATTCAATGTAGCCTGTATATTTAAATTTGCAGTTTTGCTTGTAGTTTTATTAGAATATCTTTGATTTTTGTCTACTGGATTTACATCCTTTTTGATTCTTCTTTTTTAATGAGAAAGTTGTAAATTGATACAAATACGTGTATTCATATTATGAACAATACTAGTGTTGGTTAGTCCTCTTCCTGATGGATACATGCCATAGACGAATATACAACTCATTTAAAGAGCCCAACAAATCCCAGCTTTATAATATCCTAATAATTTGATAATATAGCTTAGAGAGTATCTTGATTTTATTTTTCTTGAACTCTCCTCTTTAAACATTGCTTTAAATATTTAACTTATAAACTATTGTTAAGGTGTTATTAATACTAGGTATTGAGAAAATAATTGCATTTTAATTGGTTTATTTTTTGTTAAGTAATATCCAATATCTGTAACTATTAATAAATCTGGTTGTTCCTTTGGTTTAATTAATATCAAGCCATAGCTGAATTAAAATAAGTTTATCATTAAACTTGTAAAATAATATATTATCTAATGTCCATTACTTGATCTATCTATCAGAAAAGTTTATAAATTGCAATTAACAGGACTTTATCTTATTTAAATCCTAATATATAGCAGGATAAAAGATAGTAATTTGTATATTTTATTAGCAAATCTGAAAATTGGGAAGTGATACAATATAATGTGTCAATCACTGTGCATAATGACTTCACAGCATTTGCCCCACTTAGGAAGTAAACATTCACCAAATGCATCTGCCTATTGTTTAATATTTTTGACCTTTCTTGGCTTCTTTTAGTGCTTCAAATTTATCGTCCATAATTATAGTTTCTTCATAGGTCAGTAAAATTGGTGTTATTCAATAGGAAAGATGTTTCATTACCTGATAAATAACAGTACTATGAATCACCAGTCTTTGAATCATAAGACTTTAATTATTATATTTCATATTTACAGCATGCAGTCATAATGAAATTTATTGGTAAATTTTTAAGAATTATTTTTAATAAATTCTTTTTGGTGACTTTAAAAATTACAGTAATAGTTGCAATGTTGCCTTTTTGGCTGTCCAGTAAAATTGATTGGGAATTACTCAAATTATAATCTATCATACATTCAGAATATTATATATATTATGCATGTGAAGAAATCTTATTAACGCTTACACTGCATTCTTCTAGGGAAGCATTCTTTCACTAGAATTCATTTTGGTATCATATTGAAGATTTTCGTATTCTGATCATTTTTTGTTGAACTTTAATAGTATGATATGATTCCAAATATTCCAGTGTCGTCTAGGGATGGTCACAGTCAGTTATCGGTCAGTCATAACCAGTTAAGGGTCTTTGACTGACCGACCGTTTTAGCTGACCATTTTTCTGACCATTTAACTGACCGTTTAACTGACCATTTAACCGTTTTTTTTTAATGAATTTAATTAAGAAAAAACGTTAAAGTGTTTTTTTTGATTAAATCCACTAAAGAAATGTCATAACAACTTTTTTTATTGATTAAGTTTGTAAAAAAAGTGTTAAATAATTAAATGGATTAAATGGTCAGTTAACGGTCGGTCAAACGGTCGGTCAAACAGTCGGTCAAACGGTCAGTTAAACGGTCAGTCAAACAGTCAGTCAAACCGGTCGGTTAAATGGTTGGTCAGAAGCCTTTGACCGACCGATATTGGTCACGATCATAACCGGTCATGACCGGTTAATAACCGTGACCGTTGCCATCCCTAGTGTCGTCTAAATATTTGGATTTTATCTTAGCATAGAATTAGTCAGCAACTTTAAAAGACTCAAATGCAGTTAATTTCCACCATTAAATTCAAAGGAATGATAATACTATATATTGTTTGTTTTTAATTGTTTCTATCAGGAAAATAACTTGTGTTTACTGATAATCTTTATTTTTGAAGAATTCTTGACAAGATTAGACTTTTTTAAATTTGTAGTTGATATTTCACATCTTTTTTGTTAATGTGTATTGATGCTTTTAGTAAATTAGTTCTAAATTAATAGTGAATGATATAATAGTATTGCAAAATTATTATCACCTAATTAATACGTGTAAGTAATATTTAAGTTGTAAGTATGCATTGAGTCAAATGATTAAATTCGGCAATAATTATTATTAAATTCGAAGTGATAATAATATTGAAAATAGAATTATTTTTATATAGTTGCTTATGTTCTTGTCATTTAAAATATATTTTGTCCATTATTATTAAGTACAAATAAATATAAAGTATTATCTATAATAAAAAGTAGAAATGCAAATAATTAAAGAGAGAAAAAGAAAAAAAAGATCCTTAAATTTAGTTTACTGACATGGGCTTAGCTTCAATTTGTTATTTATTATCAGTTTTTGTGGCTAAGTATAAATAATAAGCATGGCAAAATTGCAAAGCCCATCAGTAATTATTGAAATGTTAAACCAAATTTGTTAATATTGCAATTATCAGGAGTTCAGGACCAATAGATTATTAACCAATTTTTTGTATTTAATACTTTTAATTTTATTATGCAATATTCATACTTTAAAATTAATACTCGGATATATATATATAGATATGGCTTTTATCTATTTATTTATTTATTTATTTTTCTCAAGAAAATTCTAAAGTTATTTGATAAATTTTACTCAATATGGCTTTGTTATAATCAGCTACTTATTTATAATATAATAGGATTTAATTTTAATTTTTACACTTAAAGTTCTCTAGTTTAATAAATTTATTTATTATATTATCATACTGTACATATTATTATAGCCACAATAAACATGATATTCGACGAATTGTATGTACACAGCACAGCCGAGAGTAAGCAACAAGTGTGACCAGTATGACCTTGATTGTACTATCTTAGTCAAGTTTACGAATATTAAAATTCATAATTAATTTGATCAGTAAGACAGGACCAACTTTTTAGATAATCATTTATTATTCATATGAAAATGTGATCTGATTGGGTAGAACATATTATTTTGTTGGTTTATTATAATTATAGAAAATAAAGTTATTTTTTTTATATATATAAAATTTTGTTTAGAAACAATTCAGAATTATTAAAAGAAATTTTATAATGAATTTTTATATTCTTCATAATAAGTAGGCGATTAAATTTATTGGTTTAACAAAATTAATATAAAATATTTTTCCGAAAGAATAACTTAACTATAGTATATAAAAGTTATGATAAGATAGATTTTCTTGATTTATAAATACTATCATTATTAAAATAATTACAATAAAAATATTTGTTAGAATAATGATATAAATTAAAAAAATTATAGTTAAATGAATTACGTCATAATTAATAATAGCTCAACCACACTAGAACAAATTATTCAATGTTACTTTTCAAACGTGTATGTTGATGATTGGTTTCTATCCAACGTCATTTGGAAAGATTGACATGGCATTTTTTTTTAACGTGGTATGGAATTTTGAAATGCCAGGATTTTTCTTATGTTGTTTTATCCAGGTAAATCGGGTTTAATAATTATGTTAGAACTGATCTTAGAGATCAATGGAATATCATCTAGTTTAATATGCTTTTACACTCCCCTTTATTATATTGGTGGTAAGTCATTAATATTGAATTAGGTCCATTGGGAACTGCTGTGGTAAATCACATAAACCCATAGTTTGGTAAATAGAAATTGTTTTATTTGCAAATAACCATTAACCATTATTTGTTTCTCTTTCCACCTATAACTATTATAATGACGTTTCTCAATAAGCTTTTTATATTCAAACAAAAAAAAAAAAACTTTGTATATGGCGGTCGCACGTAAATCAAGAAATAAGTTTTTACTTTACTCTAATATTTTATTTTAATCTAACGTTTTAAAAAAGAAATACTTTCTTTAAAGGAACTTGATTCAGTATTCAGAGTAAAAATCTGAGTTATGCTAGATTTTTAATATAACATATGATTTATTATAAGACAGCGAATCCTAATGAATATTTATTGATTAACTCAATGGAAAATGTCTGCTAAACTTCAAAATGGAGTCAACTCTTCTCACCTTTTGTACATTGGTGATTTTTATAGTTAATTTATCATTATAATGTCATTTACCAAAGGTTTTGAAGTGAATAATACTATTATTGTTGGATTAGCAATCTATTCTTGTGAAAGCGATAATTTTTTTTTAAGAAATTGAGTGTGAAAAACTATAAATAGATTTATATAAATAATATTCGACTCATAATATTATAACACAATTGCACTTAAATTTATTAACGGAAAAAAGATAATTTAATATTGAATCAATTTATGAAAAATTTACTTAATTCACACGATGCTCATACACGTATCACATGACTTTATAAAAAAAATTATGTTATTAAATAAAATTTTAAAGAGATATACAGTATATGTATTTTTGTCTGTTCTGCAGGTTTACTTAAAGCGTCAATGTTAATTTAAAATATTCAATTTTGACTTATTTAACAAATCTGTTTTTTTCGTTAAATTTGATTGTATCCAGTTCTTGCATGTAAATGTCATGTGAGACAAATCAACACCAAAATGTTATTTTTTATGCACGATATAATTATTGAATTTTTTTTTTTTTTTTTTTTTGTTAAATTTTTGAATTTCAAATATTATCTATTTTATTTAATTATATTTATTAGCCACAACTAGTATTACTAATATCATAATCATGACATTTTTCCTAGAATCATTTTTTTTTAAAAAAAAAAGAAATATATACAGTACACGAACACGAGTTTCCAAAAAAAGTAATTTTCTGTATTGATCACTACATCTATAGAATTCTAATTATTCTTTGATGGAATTCTTTTATTCTTTGATGGAAGTCTTTTATTCTTTGATAGAAATTTCCAAGAACCTTTAGATTACTTACCTGCATGGAATTAGTATATAGAATTTCTTATGGAATTTGGAATTCCTTATTATTAAATTTTAATTTATATAATTTTTTTGAATCTACAAACGAATGAAAATTTTATTTTAGAAAAAATTGAACTAATTGAACAGTTAGTAAATTATAAACATAAAGTTGACTTTTTAATATTAGAAAATATGCCTCCATATAAGAAATGTAATGAATGTAATAGAAAAAGAAAAACTTTAGTTAAAAGCCATAAAATTTGTCATATTTGTTACAAAATAAAAACAATACTTGTGTCTAAACAAAGTGGAAACAAAGTTATTGATGATTTTATCAAATATACTCAAAGTAATTATGCTATTACAGACAAAGGAGGCAAAATGGAATTTGTTCCTTATGTTCAATTCAAAAATATTGAGTTTATTGCCGAAGGAGGATTTAGTAAAATTTATTAAGCTACTTGGGTTGATGGCCCTATCAATAATTGGCATGAGATTAAAAATAATCATTGGAATATTACTCGTGACAATAATTATACGGTTGTCCTCAAAAAGCTTAACAATTCTAAAAACGTTACGTCCAAGGAACTAAATGAGGTATAGTATTTTCAATATTTTTAATTCTTCAATATAATGGTGATGTTAATTAATGACTTCTTATTTAGCTCAAGATATTTTATCACATTTATTTGGATAATAAACTTTCCCCGAATTACATTAGCGAATACTTTGGAATTACTCAAAATCCTATTACCAATGATATTATGTTTATCATGCCATACTATCATTCAGGTGATTTGATACATTATATAAGTAATCATTTTTATAATATTAGTTGGGAAACTAAGTTATTTAATTTAAGTAGTATAATATCTGGGCTTAATGATATACATAACGCAGGAATTATTCACAGAGATTTACATAGTGGAAATATCTTTTTTAATTTTTGTTGTGCATATATAGGTGATCTGGGGATAAGTAAATCTGCAACTGAGTCTACAGATAATAACGAAATTTATGGTATTATTCCTTATATCGCACCAGAGATTCTTCAAGGGAAAAAATACACTAAAGCTTCAGATATTTATAGTTTTGGAATGATTATGTGGGAGTTTATGACAAGTAGAAGACCTTTTTGGGATGAAATTCATGATATAGAACTTATAATTAAAATTTGTGATGGCTTACGACCACCAATTGTTACAAATGCACCTAAAGGATATATTGAGTTAATGGAAGAATGCTGGCATTCTGATCCAAGGAAAAGGTCAGCAACTACTGAATTAAGAATCAAAATTTGTGATATATATAAGCGAGAGATGGAAAGTTCCATTAATAACATTAATAAAAATCAAACTAAAAATTATAAAATCATCAGATATTGGACCTGTAACAACAAATAATTCATTAGCTATTTATAAAAGTAGACCTTTAAGTAAAATGATCCATTCTGCAATGTCTTTAGGGAGTCGTTCTACTAACTTAGAAACTGGTAAACGAATTTATAACATAAAAATTTTCTTATAAGTGGAACTTAATTTTTAAACATTATTTCATTTTTACAAATTTATAGATCCATTTTATCATTATCAGGAAAATATCATATCACCTATTGGTATTTATTTAATTAAGTTTTGTTTAACATTGTTTGAGTTATTATTATTAATCATTTTTATTATTAAGATAAAAGAAGGTATGTAAATTAAACTTTATATATTACTAGCTGATAAAAACTTGAAAGCTAATATTTTAATATTCCTTTATATTATACTAAACTATTCAATACGAAATTTTAACAATAAAAAAAACAAATTACTAAAATAATAAATAAAACACTTAGGTCGAAGTAAAAAGAAAAAAAAATTATTTGAAAATGAAAATTCTGGTAAATGACGACCTTTCTTATTTAATTAAGAAAATATTTAAAATATTTAATAAATTAAATAATATTTGTACACTTCTTTAGATTATTCTACGAAGGAAGTTGAATTAGATATTAATGCAAATTTAACTGAACCTCAAAATTACGGTAAATAAGCACATTATTTCCTTTTACAAATATTTTGATAATATATTAATGTTTTTTTTCTTTTATAAAAATAGAATATATTACTAAGGAATTTGAAATTGACATTAACAATATTATTGACGTTGAGTTACATTTATAGATTTCATTTTTTAATAATATATACTATTTTGTATGGGTTGATACATTAATATTTATATTATTAGTCAAATACTGTATTTAGTATTACATAAATTGTCCTTTAATATCGTTTTATATTTTAAGCGATATATAAAATTTAGTTAAATACTCACGACATTCAAAAAAAAAAAAGGTTTGATCCTTATTTTTTATCTGACTCAACGTGGGCACAAATTATTTTTACATGTCTATTGAATGTATCAAGAATACAAATAGATTTCGAAATAATTTTTTTCTTTGCGAATTTATTTTGACCTGTGTAACATTTACTTATACGACAAATATAGTATGTGATCCTTTTATCAAAGTTAATTAACTTAAAGTTACCTACAAACTTTCTAATATACAAAAAATTACTTTTAAATATACTCATATATGAAAACCTTATTTATTGAACTACTTATAATTTAATAAGATTACAGTCAAACCTTGATATAGCGAACCCTTGATATAGTGAAATTTTCAGACAACTATAATAATTTTCCCCTTGCTATAACGAATTAACCAATCAAATCTCTTAAAATCTTCACTATGACCCTATAGCGAAGTTGAGGTCTGGATCCTAGGGTTTGTTATAACAAGGGGTTGACTGTACCTGAAAAATTTCAGGCGAAATATTGGGTAAATTAATATGTTTCAAAATTTCATCATTAGTTGATAAAATTTTTATGCAAATAAGGAGAACGATAATTTAAAATAAGTGTGTGAGCTCAAAATATTTTTACATGAGAGTCATCACAACTTCAATAGTAAAATCATAATATTCGTTTTCTTACAAAATTTCAAGTAAATCTTGAGAGAATTTTGGTAAAAATTTATTATCAACCATCATAACTAGATTTTGTTTTTTATTTTATTTATTTTTTTTTTTTAAAAAAAAAAGAATTAATACTGAAAGGTCACGTACTTTTGTATGTTACCTCAGCTGCAACTGTGATTGGCTGTTCCGTGACCTGTTAACAAATTATTGACGATGAATAAATTAATAATCAAATACGTACACTGCCACAAGCGACAAATTTCCCTCGTATCGTTTTCCCTTTCCACTCGTTTTCCCTTTTCTCTTTTTTTCCCTTTCTCCCTCATTTTCCCTTTTCCTTTCGTTTTCCCTTTCCCCCGATCAATTTGACGTGGTGATATTGTGACAAGTTTTTAAAAGACTTGGCTAACAACAAATAATAATTACATATTATAAGCCATAAATCGATTTGTTTACTTTATTAATTTATTACTAAAGTAATATAATCGCGATAAATTATTATTTATTATTAAAAATAAAATAGGAGTAGATTTTTATTATCCTTTTAATAAATATCTTTTTGTAATATGCGCAAATTAAATAATAGATTTGAATTAATTAAATTCGAATTATCATTAATGAATTATAAATTATTTCTTTTTCATTTCACTTATTTATGAGTAAAACTTAATGTTTGTTTTCAATTTCATGAATATTTTTATTTAAATACATAATAATTAAATTAATTCACAGGTAACTTCATGATTTTTTTATCGAACTGAATAAAAATGAGATAATGTAAATTATTTGAATATGTTCATAAATTATATTGTTATTAAGAGTTGAAATACAAGTTCAGAAGACATAAGCGTTACTTTGAAAATCATTTGAGGTTATAAATGAATGAACGATTAACCATTTCTTGAGGATTGATTAAATATTTAGACAGATAATAGAAGTGGTAGATCAGTAGATAATATTTGAAACCAGTTCATCTGGGATGTGATGAAATATTAAAGTCGGTACACAACTTTGAAAATTATAAATAAATTTTAATGTTACCTTGTAATATAAGGTATTCCTTCAATACATGTTCACCTGCTCTAAGAGATAACAATCATTTATTCTTTTTTTTCAAAAAAAAAAAAGAATTAATTTTGATGATTTTTTTTTATTGTGAAAGAGTTTATTAATTAATTTACAAGAAGATCATATATAAATCAAATAGATTAAATGAATATGAATTTTATAATTAGTAGTAATAAAATTATTTAGAATCTTCAGGAATAGGATGGTTTTGAGAAATCTAATTTTTTTTAAAAATTTACTATGACTGTTTTATAATTTTTTTGACATCTTTGCTTATTCTTTATTTTCATTATATTTTATGAAGCAGGATGAAAAATATTAAACTTTTATATAAGTTTAACTATAAATATGAAAGTTAACAATAAAACTGTAAAATCTTTCCTTTTTGACAAAATAGATAATGATTTAAATGAAGTGTAAATTCCCTTTAATTACTTTAACTCAAATGTATTAACTTTAATAAAATTCTCATCAACTAAAATATAAGTATTGTGTAAGTATTGTTAAATATATCAGAAATTATAGTTGTATATTATTAATCTATACCTGTGAATACAGTAATAATATAAAAGCTGAAACTTGCTAATTATTATTCAAATTTTAATAAAAATCAAAGTGGGTTGGAATATAGATAATATTGATTTTCTCTATTATTATTTTAAATATTATATCTTCAATATATTCAATTTTATACTATCAATTGTTATGTTACATCATATCTATTTATAAACATTTTTTCTATAACAATCAATTTAATTTTACATTCACATCTGTGACCCTTTAAAATTCTTTAAATTATAATAAATTACAAAATTTAAGCTTAAAATATATCAATAATTTTATAATATTGCAGTTTGCATTTTTGTTTGATTGCATATATGATATATAATATGCCAGCTATGTTTTTTCTCTTACAGTAAAAGTTAATTACTATATATTTTAGATTATAATCTAGATTATTTCTTTTTATTATCTTGAAAGCTTATATAAATTTAATATTCAATTTATATTCTAGTATTATTACATACAATAGGGTTTCCACAATGTTTTTGACAAGTTTTCACTTTTTAGAGATATTGATGTCTCAAATTTAATGTACATTTTGCCATATTTTGTGTATATTAATAATTATAATTATTGGTTTATTTAACTTATTACTAAATTCACATAGTTTTTGATAAATAAAGCCAGTGATATTTAATATATTAGTTTATACTGTTATTTTTAATAATGGTATTTAGAAACTCTTTTTTAATAAATTAATATTTGTTAGTCAAGTGAATATTTTGTTAAATGTAAGATTATTTTAATATGGAAAGGACTTTTGTAGAATTTCCAGAAGTTAAACTATACATTATACATTACATAGTTTATTTATTCTATTTGAGTAGATATTAGATAGTGGACATGAGTAATGTGTAAAGGCGCAATGAATTGCACCGAATAAGTCAGAGATTTAATTCATTGCAATATTTATGAAATATTAAACAAGAATCATATCAAATGTTTTTTGACAGTAACTAATAGAGGTATAAATCATATTTCTTCAAAAAATGAAAATTACAAATTAAAGAGATACTTCATAAAATATTACTGTACTTATAATTTAATCCTTTCTTATCAGTCAAATTATTTGAATTCCATATTATTATTTTTTCACAAATATAGTTAATAATATCTTTATGCAAAGGATCATTATTAACCATATTTATAATAATATCATATTAAAATTTGTAGAAAAAAATTATAATTATTGTAATTAGGTTAACCCTATATGCAATTTAATATCTGAATCGGAAATAGACTTACTTAATTTGGACTGTAATTAAATATTTGGCTAAAGTTAGCCGAAAACCTTAAATTAATTGCTATTAGTAATTATGGATCAGACTTGTATAATAATTTTTATATTCTCTTTTTGTAATTGAATTATACATGTAAAATTTGTTTCAAGTATATTTTCTGATCTGTTCCACATGACATTTTCTTGTTGATCTCCGCATTTTTTATTCTTTGATGGAATTCTTGTCAAAAAACCTTCCAAGTTGAACTTCTATTGTAGATTTATTGTATTTATTGTTCACTTTTCACCTGCAAGGAATGAGTGTATAGAACTTTTTCACAAGTTCAAAAAAAATCTTCATTGTTAAATTTTATTGCATATATATTTAAAAAGTTTTACAAATGATACAAACTGATTTTTTTTTTTTTTTTTTTTTTTTTTTTTTTTTTTTTTTTGTGAGAATAATCAAATATAATAAATTATTATATTATCTGACAATATTGATTAATTCAATATTAAAAATATTTTTATATACAAAATAATTAGACCATAGTATAAAAAGTAAAGGAGAAAATTACGCGAAATAAAAACAATGAATAATAAATAGAGTTTTAATAATATAGCTTAAGAAAAAAAATCATGATTACAGTTACATAATTCAAATCCTCTAAACTCTTAAATTGAATCGTAAAAACATCGAATTAATTGTTTTCTATTATCTTATGCCCTTATGTCTAGGATGATAGATATTATTTACCTGATTAGACATCTAATTTTGTGAAACGAGACGCTTATATGCATAAATATATTTTGATACTTTGCATGTAAAAACTAATTATTAATAGTGTTTTATAATTCAACGTGCAAACAGAATTTAAATGAAAGTAAAATATTTTTTCATAAGGATTATTATTAACTTCAATTATAAAGTCATAATATACATTATCGTCTAAAATTTTGAGTAAACTTGACTTGTGATTTATTATAATCAAATTTTTCATTTTTTTTTTTTTTTTTTTTTAAAAAAAAAGAAAAATACGGAAAAATATTATAATTTGTGAATGTTTTCTGAATCAGGAAATCAGTAGTTATAACTGGTGTTCATTATCATTTATTTTATCAATCGTGATAAGTTAATTTTCATTATTTCACGGCGCAGCCATTAAAAATCTCTTATAGCTTATTTTAAAAAAAATAAAATTTGCTCAGTTCCAAAGTGATATTAAAAATATTTTAATGAAATAAAACAAATGTCTAATTGAGAAAATAATTTATTAAGTATGATATCTTTAAGAGAAATGTATTGTATTATATGAGAAAGTTATTGATAAAAATAAAAGAACGAGCGCAGTAATAACAAAATTTCGATGTGATGAAGATTTGTTTTTACAAAAACGTTAAAAAATATAGAAATAATTCAGCTAAAAGTATTGATGCAATTTAAAATTAAATAACGAAATTATTTCTGAATCATATTTCTTAATGAATAATAGTCGTGTTCGTATATATTACATACGTTAGACTAAGATAATGACTTGTGAAAATATAAATTATCAATTTATTTGACGCCAATTACTCAAGAATCGGTTTATTTATTTTTTTCTTGTTAAAAAGGAATTTGCATAATGAAAATCGGGTATATTATTTATTAATTATTAGTTAAGCCAGGAATATTGGATAATTCTCAAATTTTATCGTTTAAATTTAAAGTATTAATTTTTTTTTTAGAAACCTGTAGATTTTAATAATCAAACTGATTTTAAATAAACGATCTGTTTTATAGCTAATCATAATTGTAAATTACATATGAAGCAAAGTTTAAATAATCAAGTTAAAATTAAAAATATAGAAGGTAAAGGCGTAAAGCTTTGATAAAAATCTTGTTTAATATTAACGGAAAAGCAAAGTAAGTATTTGAAGTTACGTAAATAACGATTATTTAAAATCGTACAATGAAGATCTAAAATCAAGTTCCTCTACAAGGAAAAAAGTTCTTCTTCGACCCAGGTGTAATCTACTTCCCACTCGTTTCTATCAAGTGACTTATACAGTATATGACAAGATAAATTAGCAGTCAGGATCCATATTGAGGATTATGTTTATATTTACTTTTATTATCGCAACATCTTTTTTAATCTTAACATTTTAGAATGAAGGAACTAGTAGCTAACTTATGCTAAATTTTAAGAATTCAATAAATAATTTAAGATATCTCATAAAGCTTTGCTCAATTGAGCATAATTAACGTTTGTTGCATTTGTTGTTTAGCTCTGAGAAATTTCTCTCTCTTTATTATTAAAACAATTTTCGCAGTCGGTTTATTATTCTCATCGTTCTTTGCCAGAAACCAGTATTTTAAAGACATCCAGGGTATCGTATTATTTTATCAAAATTTGATGATTTAATAAAAGTATAAATCAAATTCCGAAGGTTGCGTAAAATTATTTATTTGTTTTTCAATTGTAAAAACTTACAATGACTAATTTTAATAAATACGTACAATAGTATAATTAAAATCTGGATCAAAAAATATTACGTGAAACGTAAATTTGAATATGAGAAAGTTTATAATTTAATTAATTTAATTGTGAAAAAGGAATTCTTACATGATCATTATTTTTTATATTAATAAAGGTTTTTATGGATAATACAAAGGATAAAAAACAGGCTCTTTTTTCTATTTCTCTTAATTCGATATACTGTACTTAAGAATAACGGGCTGGCAATTCCAGAGTTTTCAAAGGTTTTACGATAATAATAGTTTAGTCATCTTTTCTCGTCGTATTTTAAAGATACTGTACCCATAATTTTATTGTGACATTCTTGTTTATGCCTTAAAAATAAAAATAAAGTAAGAATAACCGACCTAATACAACTGCACCATATTATTTTGATCTGCCTCACGTGAAGCCCTCACGTGCATATCTGCAAGACTAGTTGATCACCGCTTCTACAGAATTCTTTTATTCTTATCGAAATTTCTAAAAGTTCTAGATTGATCTGCAAAGAATGTGTGTATGGAAATTTTTCATGAGTTCGGAAAAAAAATTCCTTATTTTTTTTTTTTTTTTTTTTTTGGTAAAACGAAAGAAATACTTTATTATTATTTATATGATAAAGAAGTAAAAGAACATACAAATTTATAAAATAGATCCGGAGTTCAGAACTAAGAGCCCAAAAAATTCCTTATTGTTAAATTTATTGTGACAAAATATTTATATACTGTATATATACTAAAATTTTTTTTGAAGATTACACACAAAATTTTTTTTTATTTTTTTTAAAAAAAAAATTGAGATAATGGAATCATCAATAAATTATAAACATAAATTTGACTTTTCATTAACAGACGACATGTTTTTAAGTCAGGCAAAACAAACCACAGGTAAAAAAAAAAAAAAATTATTTAAATATAAGAAATGTAATGAATGTAATAAAAGAATTGGAAGAATTTTAGACAAAAATCACCAAATTTGTCGCGTGTGTTACAATGTAAAAACAATGTTTAAATCAAGCGGAAATAAAGTTATTGATGATTTTATCAGATACACACAAATTAATAAAGATAAATCAGGAGGCAAATTGGAGTTTGTTCCTCACGATCAATTCAAAAATATAGAATTTATTGCAGAAGGGGGATTTAGTAAAATTTATAAAGCCATTTGGGTTGATGGTCCAATCAAAAATTGGCATGAGATTAAATGTAATGATTGGAATATTACTCGTGACAATAATTATACGGTTGTCCTCAAAAAGCTTAACAATTCTAAAAACGTTACATCCAAGGAACTAAATGAGGTACAGTATATGAAATATTTTAAATCTTTCAATCTAATGATAAATTAATCCTTTCTTTATTTAGCTCAAGGTATTTTATAAGATTTATACAGATGATATTGTTGGAGGAGGTTTCAATAGTGTATACTTTGGAATTACTCAAGATCCTATTACCAAAGATACAATGCTTATTATGCAATATTATGAATTAGGTGATTTGATGCATTATTTGAGTAATGACTTTTATAATATTAGTTGGAAAACAAAGGTGGATAAATTATGGTGTATAATTATTGAACTTTATTCTATTCATTACGTGGGTATTATTCACAGAGATTTACATAGTGGAAATATCTTTATTAATAAAAAATTTGCGTATATTGGTGATTTGGGAATAAGTAAATCTGCAACTGAATGTGCAGATAATGATAATGAGAAATATGGCATTATTCCTTATATGGCACCAGAAATTTTTCAAGGACAAGAATATACTGAAGCTTCAGATATATATAGTTTTGGAATGATTATGTGGGAACTTATGACCGGTAGAAGACCTTTTTGGGATGAAATTCATGATTTAGAACTTATAATAAAAATATGTGATGGTCTACGACCACCAATTGTTACAAATGCACCTAAAGGATATATTGAATTAATGAAAGAATGCTGGAATTCTGATCCAAATAAAAGACCAACAGTTGAAGCCATATACACTATAGTTGATGATATGAACAGTTGTGATAAACATAATAAACATGATAATATTAAAATCATAAAATCATCAGATATTGGACCTGTAACAATGAATAATCCAGGAGCCATTTATAAGAGTAGACCTTTAAGTCGTATGATTAAATCTGCAATGTCAAGAAGTCAATCTATCGGTAAACAATTTTATTTTACTGAAGGCTGTTTCGTCGTAAGGAAATACTAACTTATTTCTAATAATTATTTAGATCCATTTTATTATTATCAGAAAAATAGCAAGGCATCTACTGGTAATTATTCAGTTTTTAATGTTATATGTATTATCATTAATATCATCATTATTATTTTAGGTAAAAGAAAGTTTGAAGATTCAGTTGAAGACAGTAATAAAGGTATGAAAATTAAACTTCATTTAATAAAACCAACTTTTTTAACCACAATAAGTGATAAGTTTTACCTACAAATTTTTATTTTATTTATTTTTTTTTTTAAAAAAAATTTAGATCAAAGTATTAAAAAGAGAAGATTATTGGAAAATTTCGAAAATAAATATTCTGGTAAGTGATTAACCTTTTTTTTTTGATTTGTTTTTATAAATTTCCTAAATTTAGAATTTTCAATAAAAAATTTAATTAATAATTGAAAACTTTTCACAAAAATAATAATATTAATGTTTAAATTCTTCTTTAAGGTTATTTTACGAAAGAAATTGAATTAGATATTAATATAGATTTAAATCAACCTCAAAATAATGGTAAGTAAATATGTTATGCTTTTTATAAATAATTAAATAATATTTTAATTTTTTTTCAATTTATAAAATAATATAGAATATATTACCAAGGAATTTGATATTGATATTAACGATCCCATTTAATGTTGAATTATATTTATGAAATTAACTCTTTATATTAGATATGTATGTGGTTGTACAGTACCTATCATATTTATTGTACTGTATGATATTATAACAAAATAAATTGGTCTCGTCTTTTGAATAGTGTGATTATATTAAAAAGGGTTGGTCTAAACATGATCTTTGTTGGCTGGAAAAATTTAGTTAACTTGTAAAAGTCATTAATCTGAATTTTAGCTGTGTTGAATTTCAAGTGTTATTTTCATGAAAGTTATTTAACTCGTAACTATATGTGAAATTCGTTAATATTAATAATACAACGAAATGTATAAAAAACTTTCGCATAATTTTTACGTTCGCCGTAGTAAATTCAGATGGTTATTGATTAGTAGTTCTTATTGGGCAAATAATAACATATAATTTACAATATTTTTTAATATTTTATTTGGTTAGATATTAGGTTTTTTAACGACCATTCGTCCAAAAAACTAGTATTATTAATATTTTTTCCAGTGAAATTGATGAATTCAACTATGCTCAGTATTAAAAATATATATATAAAATATAGTTATAATTTTCAGTTATAATTTTTGTTTTTTATAGTGTACCGTTTGAACGAAAAGTGCCAAAATTTCAAAAAATTGATTTTTCGAATTTTTGAATTTTCAAAATCTCCTTATAAGGAAAATCTCCTTTTATGTTAATGTAACATTACACAAATATCCATATAAGGAAGTTCGTGTTACCAAATTTCTCTTTTCAAACGTTTTGTGTAATATAAATCTATTCTATAAAAGGAAATTTTCCTTAAAAAGTGATTTTCAAAGTTCAAAATTTTGAAATTTTGAAATTTCAAAAAAAATTACCATAAAAGGAGGTCGTCTAAAGCGGGGGCAAATCACGTGACTTCGGAAAAAATTGTTTTCATAAAATATAACTTTTTACCTTATATTCAACCATTCTAAACACACATCCTAAATGCATTTTTGC
>QZLH01000749.1:0-10844 GCA_003833135.1 Oehlia diaphana | reverse complement strand
GGTAACAGGTGGATCTTGGGACATGCTGAATAGTTGACTCACACTGGCCTTCGGGTAAAGTTGGGGTATGTGACTCTGTAATAGTATAGTCTCTATTCTTTAACTTAGTTTTA
Organism: Oehlia diaphana; assembly: GCA_003833135.1. NCBI lineage: Eukaryota > Fungi > Glomeromycota > Glomeromycetes > Glomerales > Glomeraceae > Oehlia > Oehlia diaphana. Next base: position 10,731 of record QZLH01000749.1, on the reverse strand, counting down.
GTTTAGTTTTCTTTATTTGTATGAGTCATGAAGCTACTCTTTTTATTTTTTATTTTTATTTTCGTATTTTCTTGTTGTTATATTGGTCATTTTGTATAAATTGATATAAAAATTTAATAAAAGATAAAGTCGTTAGCCTGTTTGCACAGTAGAAAGATGAACTAACCACCATTCGACTCGTCATTATGAGATGATTCCAACGAGCTATGGTGCATCATTCTACGATTATTGGATGCCGAGTTATTACGTAAAACGTAATATTTTTATGTTTCGACAATTTCAACATGTCAAAACTATTTCGGCATTTCGACAAATCAGAGAGCCAATGTCGAAATGTCGAAATAGTTTTGACAATTTTGACATGCCGAAACTCCCTAATTTCGACAAGCAACTTTAATCTCATCCAAACCTTTGAATTGGCACGGTAAATTACAGGGAGTGCAGACTTATTAAAGAGGGGGAAACTTGTGTGAACCAGTGGCATTAACACAAAAAAGAACTGAGAGCCAATTTTTATCCTAAATTAATGTACAATGTAGATTTAAAAAAAAGCATATTAAATAAATAAATTGCAAAATTAATTTTGCTTCGTAAACTTGTTGTTTTACCTTTTTTCAGCCAAATACTTTACCCGTGCTAAGAGTTTTACTTGGTTCTATCCAGAAGAATAAGCCTGTTTCATCCGCATTATAAATATCTTCCCTATTATGATTAGCCAAAATCCCTTGCAATTTTAAAAGTTCATCTGATAATGTAATTAATGGTGCACTATTCGCCTCACCAGAAAAATTAATTTTATGAAGACCATTACATTTTTTGAATTTATGCACCCAGCCATTACCGCATTTTATTTTGTCTTCAACTCCTAATGATTCTGCAAATTCTATACCCTTTTCTTGTAAAATCATGTTACTTAAAGGAATACCGGCAGTTACAGCCTGACAAGTCCAAAGTTGCATAGCTTTGTCTAATTCTGGAAATAAAACAGATCGTTGGCGAAAAGTATGTGTTGTTTGAAAATTTGAAAGAATTGCAAGCTATTTGTTTCGGTCTTGCCATATTTTAGCAATAGTTGACCTGTCAATATTTTTTCCAGAATATTTTGTATTAACTGAAAGTGTAAAGCAATATCAATCTGTTTTTTATTTGGATTTGCTTAGAGGTACGAGATCTTTTTGTCAAACGATTAGGTGGCATTGTAAAAAAATGAGATAGGAAATTGTGGGGAAATACCAATTTGACTACTATTATATATCGGGTATTTTATGGTTTAAACAATTTCATTTCATAATGCATATTACTTTATTAAAGTGTTTATCTCATGTTTTTATCTTTATTAAAATATGAATCTCATGATTTTATACTTATAAATGAAGTCTATGAAGTCTTTATAATTTGCCGGTGATAATTTGTATTACTTTATAATTGATTATAATTGGTTAGTGATTATAAAGAAGGAATTTTTCTTATGTTTATTATTTCTTTGGGCTAACACTTTTACATGATTGTGACTATAAAACTATTGTGATTATAAAGAAGTAATTTTATATTTAAAAAATTGGTACTAATGAATAATGTGACTAAAGAGGAGTTGTGAATATATAGGGGTGACTATAGGGGAGGACGACTGTATTTATATGACCTTGAGTTGAGCAGCAAAATATGCGAATCCAATTTTGAGCATCAATTTCAAATTGATCAATCTCTTAATCTGAAAGATGTGCTTTATGTAAAATTATATATAAATAATAAAATTCTCGCCACAATTTTTCTATATCCTTTTCACAAGTATCTGGAATAAACTGTGATACTGAAAATTTTTCTAGCATTATCTTTTTATCTGGTTCCATTAGAGAAATCCAATTCCATTGTTTTCCAGTTGATTTGGATTGAAAAAATTCAAAATGAACTTTAATGTTTTTAAATGCCAATTCAATTGCTGATTTGATTGTTTTGAAAAATCTTTGTTTTTAATTAAATCAGTAAATAAACACTCCATTAAGACATCTGATATACATAAAAGTAAATGTAATTCATCTGGTATATAATTCTTTTGATTAATTGCCGGAAATAATAGAGATTTTCTTTCACCTAATAATTAATATTATATAAAAATTAATAAAATTAATATAACAACAGTATAACAATCTTAAATAAATATACATTTTGTATTTACTGTATTATTCCATATTCTATCCATATCCCATCGTGATATTGCTTTACAATCACAATATAAACAAAAATATTTGGAATTAGATGCACTTTGACCCATAATTATATACATGAATTTCCAATCTCTACAGAAAAATAATTCAATTGGCCAATGAATACCATCTTGATCGATAATTCCATTATTTTTTAAATCAAATAATTGATTTTGAAATAATTGTCCAACTTTTGCTAAATCTTCATATTTTTCATGTCCTACATAAAGGCAAATGCTAATAATTATATGTAAAATAATTAAAATAATTTAAAATAATTATTATTTATCAAACACTAACAAAAGATATAATAATTACCAATATTGATGATCAGGTTTTAAAACTTCTTTTTCTTCATTTAATAAGTAAAATGTTATCATTACATGATTTTGCTTTCTTCCAACATTATGATCATCATCACCAAATTTAATTAAAGAGTATTTTCTGGAATTATTACAGGATTTTCTCCTGCTTTTCAAATAGGTATTAATGCTTTAAGTAAAGTTAAAAGAGAACAAAAAGCTCCATTTCCTACTTCATGATCATCTACTAAAATATTACCAGTATATTCATTAACATCATCATCAATACTAGATTGGTTATTAATTTTCTTATCTATATTAAAATTTCCTATGTGAATTTGAATATTATAAATTCATTAATCTTATTTTGACGATTAGCAACTAAATATTCATGAAAAAGAATTGGCACAACTGCTGCCAAATGTCGATATTTATCACAACCCAAAAATGCTTCATCACATACACGTACAATAGAATCAAGTCTTGTTTGTGTAGTTGTAGAATTTGAATCTCCAAATTTAATATAAGTTTGATTTTCTTTGTAATCAAATTCAATATAATGCATATGTATAATTGATTGTCCAGATGAATTTGTTAATTTATGTTTGATAATTAGTTCATCAACTGCTTTTTGAATATCACATCGAAAACTATTGATTTGTTTGTTTTGCTATGATCGTGAAGTGATATCTTCAAGTGGTCTTTTTCGTTTATTAATTTTTGTTGCAATAGTAGTAATAGGAAGAGATCCATTTTGTAAACGAAAATTATATAATGGCTCAATATCCAATCCAAATAATCGCAGTCCAGAAAGTTTAGTTGAGTATTTCTGGCCAATTTTCTAATTAAAACAAAATTAAAATCAATTGTAGTGTTTATAAATTATTACATTTGTTAATATAAATATTAATTAGTATATACCTGTAAAAATGTATTAGCAACTGCTGTGGAAGATTTTGTACTATTAACATTCCATTCTGCATGTCCTTCTTTTCAACTAATTGTATAGCATACCTTTAAATTTGAAGTATATTTAGTTTCACATCTAAGAGTCCATCCAGAAACTTTTGTTTCAACTATATAGTTGTTAGGAATTGGATATTGGGGTGCATTATTTCTGGAGTTTTGAGTAAATTTTGATGATGGAGAATATATTCCTAATGAAATAATATTATAATACGAATTATATAATTTTCCATTTGACTGATAATGTGCTTCTATTTTTGAACTGTTTGGGTAATCATGTACAAAAACGTGACTAGAGAAAGTATCTATTAATGAAAAAATTTCATTAGAATTTTTCTATAATGTTAAAAAAAAATATACAAAAAAGTATATTACTTTCACTTTGTTCTAACATAATTGAATTATTTCTGCTATTTTTTGTATTTTAAAGCCAAAAAGCTTTGCTAATTATCAATATTTTGTTCTTTTAAAATAACACTTACCAATTCTAAAAAAAACCAGTTTCTTCCTAAAAATACCAATTCGAAACCAATTTGCAATTTGGTTCGTACTTGCGATTTCAAGTTTCAAACAAATGTTAAACCTTTGATTATTGGTTTAAATACGAAAATGTCATATGCATCATATGATGTCATCACTATTATGAGCATCATGATGATTAAAATTCATAATTATCACTAAAATTTAATTAGTGAATTGAGCCAAATCGGCCCATATGTTAATCAACAAATCATAATGCAATGGCAGCTGATGTACTGATTGCAATGAGAATGAACTTGAGTTCTGAAGGTGCATAACCTAAAATGCATGATGGTTAGTACATTAATGAAGACGGAAATAAGATTATGCAATTGATGGTATTTTCAGATAATGATAAACTAAAAGGAAAACTGAAAGGTATTAAATAAGTACTTACAGAACGTAATCTTTAGCCAGTAAACAGTATCCGTTTGACGTGTGAGTAGTGTTCTGGAAAATAAGATGGAGTTGATTCAGAAAGACTAGAATGTTGTGCATGACGAATAATATCACTGCAAGCGGATTTTTGTAAACAACGGTCAATATTAGAAGAAGCAATAATTAAAAAGTAGGATACATTTTTGAATGTTACCCGAAGTTCTATTGCGAATGTAACTTCATAGAGCGATACTGGGTTTCACAAAATGGGAAACAAGATAGCTATGCAATTATAACCAATGATTTATTGGTACAGGTTTTGAAAGTTCTCATTAGTGTTCCTATATCGACCATCTGTAAGTTTGTATGCAAATCATGGAAGCACATGGATGCATGCAATAAGGGATTAGAAGGTAGGATTGTTGAATAGGTTATTAGCAAATATAAATCGCATCGTTGCTTACCTGAAAATATTGAAAAAATAATGGAGCAGTTAGATACATAAAACGCAATTAACAATAATAAAGAAATTAAATAAATACTTAACCGCTTTATGTTCTATAGTCATTAATTGTGTTTGCGTTATTAAAATCTATAGAATCTACAAAAACTACCGTTAATTAAAAATAAAGCGTGAATGTTATACGTGTGAAAATTTACGTGATACATATTTTTTGAAAATCTCAGAAATCTTGGATTTTTATTGGCTGATCTCTAGTCATGTGGTTAAGGGTTCAGTTCTGAGAAAATTAAAATAAAATTATGTGATTGTTGAGTATAGACTTTCAGCACCATATTAGAGTAGATTTTATATTTCCTAGCGGTAAATAAAGCACTTTATTCTGCTCTATTTATTTGCTGGCTTCAGTTTAGTACAGATGCAGTACTCCTATTCTATGGAAACACGTTGAGTTAAAATGAAGTAGCATAAATCACTTTCAGTTAAAAAAATTTATGAAAATAATAAATAGAAGACAAAAGCCGATTTGTAGCTCAGATCTAACTCATCTAGAAGTTTCAAATTACTATCCACTTTCAGATAAAAAATTCAATGGTATTTCACACTTATTTTCAAATATAGTCCATTTAGACTTAAAATTTTAGCACAGGATTTGGCGATAAAATACTAAATCGAATAGCAGAGACATATTCCAATCTGTAGTATCTTAATTTGCAAAAGAGTGGGTTCATAACCTTTAATGGTGGGAGAGTGACTGATAAAGGCCTATGTGCAATTGCACGGTCATGTCTCAAACTAGAATATCTAAATATTTCTTATCACACAGAGATTACTCAAATATCGATTGGTGATATTATCCATTTTTGCCCAAGACTTCAACATCTTGACTTTAGCTATTGTGGAGTTACTAATGAGATTATTAAAGAAATTGGTAGTTCATATCTTAATTTAAAGTATCTCAAATTGAAAGGGTGTGATATTGTTAGCAAAGAAGCCATAGATCAGCTGGTTTTCTCACTTAATCCAAATATTCATGTTGAGAATTTTATGTGTACCATAATACCAGCCTATTTTGATATATATCGTGGAATGTATGAACTGTCAAGGAGACTGAGAATGTCAGTTGATGCACCAGGAGATATTATATCTGTACATGATTATTTTAACGATGAACTAAGGAGAATAGGGGAGATTTGATTCAGAATACTAATCATCAACTGGAGCAGTGATCACCAGCTCAGAAGATTTTTGCTGAACCACAGATTATGCGACAAAAATAAGTGGATCATCAGACAGGTCTTGTGCAATAGCCGTTAAGGTGATAAAGCATATTAATTTTCGCATATATATTCATACTAACTACTACCTCTATTTTTTCCCAAATAATCATGAGAAAATGTGAAAGAATGTCTACAAGCAACACAGGACCTATTGTAAAAGTAAATATTAACATCAAAAGTATATGTTATGAAGGGCTGAGGGACTCGTAATTTCAAGATCTACAAGAACTAACTACCTTTGTGTCTCTCTGATAGATCTACATGTGAAAAGATATGAAAATTCCATTTACATGTGCTTTCATAGAGCTCTTGGCATTATACGTCAATGCTAATCACTATTCTTATTTCCCTATCTTTTTTTCCAGTAAGATATAAAGCATGTACTGGTATGTGAAAGTTCAGCCAACTATCCGCAAAAAACATTCCTATAAAAAATAACGCAAAATAAGGTATGTACAGTATATGTTCTTTAATGCGAGTGGGCCAAGCAATTTTCTCACTATGGATTCTTGCATTTAGGAGTTGAAATGGATGATAATAATATTACTCTCAATTGTCTTATCATTTCTATAGGAAATTTATGAATATCTCTTACGTTAAAGTAATGCAGGCGATTACAGTTGAAAAAGATGAATGTTACAGCATTCTCAAGGCTACAATTCAAAGCAGATTGGGGGTTGAGATCCCACTCAAAATATGTATAATTCAAGCCGGAAGCAATAATGAAGAGGTAATGAATAGTCGTGCTAGTATTTCCAATTATTTTACTGAGAAGCCTAAAGCAGAACACTTCCATATCACTGTATACCCCCGGTCAGTATAATCTTTTTTATCATGTAATAGCGATATATCCACATTTTTTTTATGTATTGTAAGCCAGTTCTGGTAATGATTTATTTCATAAATAAAGCATATATTATGTTCTTGTCATAAATCTTGAAAAATGTCATGTGTAATAATGTAACATAATCGCCTGACAATCTTGTACTACATATTAATTGCATATATATACTGTATATTGGGCAAATGCATTATGAATCGATACAAAAAATCTATCATTTCTCTCCGAACGCTTTATTTCGAAAACTAAAAATACTTTTATATCCATAAATCAGCTTTACCTGTAACTGCAGTCGAGTGCATATTTTTTTCGCAAGCACAAACTCGCATATATAAAAACTATGTCTTCACAAGCTTCTTCACCCGCTTCATCCGTCTCAATAACAGAAGAAATTTCTACTAGAACAATGTCAGACGTGGTTAAGGACTTTAACACAGAGGAGCTTATTGATTATTTGAGGAGGAAAAACTTAAAACTTGATAAAGATGATATTAAAATACTTTGTAAAGAGAAAATTTCTGGTCTTGCCTTTCTCAAGTTAACTAAAGAGGACTTTCGTAGTATTGGCTTCACATTAGGTCCAGCAACAGTTCTTGCAAAATTCATTGAAGGCCTCAGCCAGAAATTACGAAACTATTCTTCACTTAAAACTCTTGACGATTTGAAGGAGATGTTGCGAAAAAATAAGGTCAATGACAAGCATTAAGCAATTTACTCCCGGTGAGTGATTATTTTTATTTTACACCTACTCTAGAATGGTCCATCATAAATATAGTAATAATCACTTATTTTTTCTCCACAGTCTTCGAGGAGATTAATGTCAATGATAAGGCTTTCGATCACTGTATAGAGGATATAATCTTAAAACTTTCAAATGTGAAAACCATGACCGATGCCAATGAGGTGACACGCTGTGAATTTATTTTATTAATCCTCCATGCATCCATCGTTATAGCTAAAAAACTTACCTCCCAAGATATATTTATAGTTTTATAGAAAGATATATCTGGTGAGGATGCAATAGGCAGAGTAGACTATGCAATCAAAAGTTTAGAAGACCTCCTATGTATTACCGATCGTAATATTAAAATCGGATATGCACAGGTAAGTTTACTATCCGTTCGTGATTTATATAGAGCGTCAAAGCTGAAAGAGATTCAATAGTATTAATAGCATTTTATTTTTTCTTCAGAATCTGACGCAATTTGAAAGTGCGTTTCAAACAAATAAGAAAAAACGAACTGCAGATCAAGCATTCGGGAATGACTCTTTCGACTATATCTATGGCATTGTGACCACAGGAACAGAGTGGCATTTTATAATATATACTCTAGACGGTATTTACTGTACAAGTGGTAGTGAATATCAGATTAATCTCACGAAGTCTGCCGTCAAGAAAAATCCCGAGTTACTTCAAAATAACGTGAAAAGGGTAATAGGTATAATTGTTGGGCTGTTAAAGGATAGGGTTAGTGTAGATAGTTCCCCAACTAGTAAGAGGGCTAGGATCAAAAAATTAATCAAAAAATAATATGTATCGCAGACTATGTCCCAAACCTTTGTATTTATTTTGCATGTATTAATAAAAAATTTTCTTGGGAAAATTTCAGCGAACTTGGTTTACCAAAATCATGTGACTTTTTTTATTTTGAATGCTTATATACAGTGTATTAGTATTATATAGATCATGTCATCCGAGCTTGAAGTATTGAAACAGCGCATCACTGAACTTGAGGCTGAGAATGCAGAGCTTAGGAAGGGGAATACTGAGATCTGTGATCTTAGAATCAAGCTCTCAATATCTGATGCTGAAATAGCTGAATTTAAGCGCATGCGTACCGAAGTTCTAAGAGCGAATGGGGAATATAATGAGATGCGTGATGCTGAAATTGCCAAACTCAAGGCTGAAATCGAAGAGCTAAAGAAAAACAAGGAAGATTCTTCAGCCGAGAATGTTAGGCGTGATGTTGAAATTGCTGAGATTAAGGCTGAAGTAGTGAAACTAAGAGACAATAACAAAGAAAGCAAACAGTTAACTTCCCATCAATCAGAGGTTATTTCTAAAGAAATGATTTCAGGATATGATCAGAATGCTATAGATGAGATAGAGCTTCAAAGCTCTGTTTCCTCGAATACTATTAATATGGCATCAAATGTATATGAGAAGGAGGATGTGAGTGATCATACTTTAGCGACTTTAGCTAAATCATCAGAGAAAAAAGAGACAGATGCTTTCTTAAACAAGATGGATAAGAAAATGACTAGTGACAGGATTAGGCAAAGGAATAGAGAGAAAAAATTTTAGCGAAAAAACGAACAGGGTCTGATTTAAGAAATTAATTCATCCATGAAAGAAAAACACATCCTCTCAGCTGTGACTGAAATTTCAGCAAACCAAGTTCACTCAAATCCTTTAACAGAGAAAAATGAAGAGCGAGCGGTCCACCTTGATATTACACTGGCCTACAAAAAGTATTCGGATTTTTTTTTTATTTATAAAATTCGTATGTAAAATTTATAATTTTATGTACATAAAAAAAATTTTTTCGTACTTATTAATTGACAAATAAATTTTATTATATTAAAATATAAAATATAAAGTTATTATACGTAAAATATTATAGCTAAAAAATTAATATTTAGTATGGCCACCTTTGGCCCTAATTACTGCTTTAACCCGATTAGGCATACTTAAAATTAGGCCATGGCATGTTTTAATTGTGATTTTTCGCCATTCCTCTTGTACTACCCCAATTAACTCCTGTTTAGACTTAGGCAAAGGCTTTCTTTTACAAACCTGATAATCCAAATAGTTCTACAGATTTTCGATCGGGTTTAGATCAGGGTTCTGTGCCACCCAGTCTAAAATCGGAATACTATGTGTTCTCATCCACCAAACACTGTAAGTTGAAGTATGACAAGACGCTCCATCTTGTTGAAAAATGGAGTTAGGGTAATTGTCAACCCATGGGATAAAATGGTTAGCCAGAATATTAACGTATTCGTCAGAATCCATACTTCCCTCCACCACAACCAAAGGATCAACCCCATGCCAACCAAAACACCCCCAAAACATTACTGATCCTCCCCCAAACTTAACTGTAGGTTGAATACAATCTTTATTGTATGTTTCTCCAGGACTTCTCTATACTCTTGCTCGGCCATCTGATTGAAAAAGAGCAAATCTTGACACAAGTCAAAATATGAAAAATCGGTCACCAATCGGTCATATGACCGATTGGTGAATGATTTGTGACTGATTGGTTACCTATTGGTGACCGATTCTTTCAATCTGTTACCTATCGGTCACCAATCGGTTATAGATTGCCAATTAGTCACCAATCAGTCATATGACCGATTAATGACCGATTGGTTGCCGATTTGTTTACAATATTTGATTTACGTTATTAAAGTTAAAAAATTAGCATTATAGTCTTATAAAGAAAGTCAAATTATACTTAATCTGAGCTTTTGAGTTTGTTCTGATAAATAAATTAAGTTTATTATTGACAATCAGTCACCAATCGGTCACCAATCTGACATAACCGATTGATGACGGATTGGTTGTCGATTTGTTTACAATATTTGATTTACGTTATTAAAGTTAAAAAATTAGCATTATAGTCTTATAAAGAAAGTCAAATTATACTTAATCTGAGCTTTTGAGTTTATTCTGATAAATATTTTGTTTATTATTGACAATCGGTCACCAATCAATCACCAATCAGTCACCAATCGGCTATGTCAGATTGGTGACCGATTGGTTGCCGATTTGTTTACA